>MU860137.1:0-66502 GCA_033296875.1 Achaetomium macrosporum
ATCACATGGAGCTTCTTCTTGTTCCGGCAACTTAAACAGTTGACAACAATCCTTCCGTTCCCGCGAGCGTCGTAAAACTGGTCGATGTTTTGCTCGGTACGGCATTTAGGACACGTCTGACGTGCCGCAGCCGCCTCGGCAGCGTCGCCCATGACGACTGTGAGAACCGTCCATAGCGAATCTCAGAGGTGGGAAGGCAACAGACCTGCAAATGACGGCAACGGCGATGGTCGCGATGGTCGAATGGGTTGGAAATATTGCAGTTCGCTTCGTTGGGCACGAGATAGATACGCAACTTAGTTTATCTCAGAGAATCACGTGATTGATAGAGCTGTGCTGGGTAACCAATCGCTCCTCTGCGATGACAGAATCTTCCTTATCAATTTCGCCTTATTTTTACATAGTAATTTCCAAAAGTTTGAGCATAATATTGTCCTCCGGACAGGATGATTACTCCTGCTCAGCTGATTGAACAGCTCGCCCCGCGCGACCTACGCGATTTCATGCACCGTACATACCATAGTACTCACAGGCACGGAGGTGGCTGACGGGTGGGAACCGCCGGCGATTATCGAGTGTATGAGCTCCCTTGATTCGAATCGTTCACCGACTGGAATGGCTCCCTGCCATGCTTCCTTCAAGCAACCTGCTTATGATATCTTCTGGCCTTCGCTCTTCTCCCACGGGCACAAGCCTACGGAATCTAGGGACGACGATTGATGGCTGGCGATACTGCTCCCTTACCAAGGCGATGGTCCCGAACTGATACGTAAAGGCGCTGGGGGATATAGGCGAATACCAATGCTAGACACCCCTTGAAGATGGTTTTCTCCGTTCTTCTCTTCCTCCTTCTCCGTGCTTGACACCTTGAGCCGCTTACCCTTCCTTACGTTCTATCCAACTCTGAAGATGACACGGCAGTCAACAGCCAGCTCAGGCAGCAGAGAAACGGCCTTCGCAGCCACTACGGCACCGCCGGTTGTAGCTTGGACAGTTTTCCTACTTCTTGCAGCGTTCTCTGCAGCCGCTCCGACGATATCGTTCCCAATCAATTCACAGGTGCCTCCTGTTGCCAGGATTGGGTAGCCGTGCTCCTTCGTTTTCTCACCGTCCACCTTCTCGTCGAGCTCGCCAATCACTTACAGCCTCTCCAATCCGCCCAATTGGCTCTCGATCGACAGCAATTCCCGAAGGTTGTTTGGGACTCCAGGTGAAGAAGATGTTGCACCGGGACGTGTGGTGGACGTGCCCCTGGATCTCGTTACTACCGACAACTCCAGGTCGACGACTCTCACTGCAACGCTCGTGGTGTCGCGGAGTCAAGGCCCAAAGGTCGGGGTCCCCCTCGACAAACAAGTTCCGGGTTTCGGCACGTTCTCAAGTCCATCGGCAATCTTGTCCTCGCCCAGCCAGGCCTTCTCCTTCCGCCTGAGCCCAGACACGTTTTCGAACACCCCTGGCGCTCCAATCTCCTACTATGCCACCATGGCTGACAACACTCCCCTTCCGGCTTGGGTATCCTTCGATCCTGGCAGTCTCTCCTTCACTGGTCGGACCCCGCCCTCGGAATCTCTCGTTCAGCCACCTCAACACTTTGCCTTCCGTCTCGTTGCGAGCGACGTGCCCGGGTTCGCCGGGGTATCGCTCAGCTTCGACATCGTCGTGGGAAACCATCAACTTACTGCGGACGAGACCACTGTAGTCTTGAACGCAACACCTGGCATCCCTGTTTCATAAACTGGACTGAGGAGCACGGTGAAAGTAGACGGGCAACCGGCGACCGCTCAAACTGCCGTGATCGCCTCTGCGCCGAACCTGCCCTCTTGGCTTTCGATCGACAAAGATACCTGGCACATAACCGGAATCCCACCTGATATTGCCGAGTCGACAAACTTCACTGTCACGATCCGTGACACGTATTCGGATGTGCTGAACTTGACGGTTGCGGTCAAGGCGACAGACGACAAAGCCGGTCTTTTCATGGGAAGTGTTCCCGAGTTTACCATTACCGCTGGCAAGCCTTTTTCGTTCGATCTCCGGCCGTAGCTGTCAAGCCCCGAGGACACGGACGTCTCAGTTGAGATAGACTCATCTCAGTCTTGGATCCAATTCAACCCTGGCACAAGTACATTGTTCGGGGATGCCCCAGAGGGGCTTAGGGATTCCGCGGTCGATGTCATGATCAGGGCCCAGTCAAAGTCCTCGAAAGAATCAGTCGCCCTGTCTTTTAGCATCCTCATCCGCGCTGCTTCCGACGGCAAAGGATCAACGCCGACATCCGGTCCCACAACGGCAGGAACGCATGCAACCGATGGTCATCGCTCTTCAGGGGGAGACGGCTCCGGAAACGAGCGCTTCAACCCTGTCCTTCTCGCCGTTCTATTGCCGCTCCTTGTCCTGCTTTCCCTGGCCACATGCGCGCTTTTCTGGTACTTCCGCCGACGAAAGGATAACCGAAAGCCCGCACTCAGCACCCGCGACGTATCGGGCCCCATTTCAGGAACATTTGTGGCAAGAAGCGCTGACCCGGGCGCCTCACGATCTCTTCCTGATTTTACTAAGCGCTTTGGCAAGAGCTTCTCGGCTGATGATGTTTGGGGCATCGAAAAGAATGATTACTTCGAATCGCGCAGCACATTTATGGCAAGACCAGACGTGCCCCAGCGTTTTGGTGCAGTCAGGTTGCTGCCCCCCAGTGGCAGTCCTTGTTCCGGCCCCGTCACTGCACGAGAGGTGACTAAAACACCCGTTACTAGCAGCGTGACCTCCGGAACCTTGCGGCCGGGGACCCGAGGGAAGGTCAGCAGCTCGCTCAGTTCAGTCACCGAGGCAAGCTTTGGGGAGATTGCTGATTCGCGCGGTCTTGAGTCGGCTGGTAGTGATAGTAGGAGGTCATTCAGGGACAAGGTCGAAGTCAACGTGCCGAGACTCCCACAGACGCCCGGGTCAGCACATACAAGAACGCCATCCTCCGCAGAGTTGGTAGGAACCCCACGCGTCGGATCCTCCCTGAAAGCTCCGGACACGGGCGATGAACCACCGAGACCGGAATCGAGATTCTCCTACCATCCGGCTACCGCAGTAGTACGAAAAGCTTCCTGGCCTTGGCTCAAGGGAATCATTGCGAAACGGCAGGTTTCGAAACTCGTGCCAGGAATGAGGAGATTGAGTGAGCAGCCCAGCGTGTTGACAATTGAGTATCTTGAATCCGAGAAGCCTGGACAGCCATCGGGAACTCCGCGGCTGAAAAATGGGAATGGCGCGTCAGGCCTTGATTTGCCGTCTCTGCCGCTTCCGCAGTTTCCCAGTCGAGCTTCCTTCGACCGATCACCGGCCAGGAGCGGACTGGCCGCGAGTTGAAATTCCGGGAATCTCAGTCGAGAGCAGCCTGAGACAAGTAGTACAGCGAATTTGACCACCCCAGGCCCCAGCATGCCCGGCGGCAAGGAGAGTTCCACGTAGAGCTTCCCTGATCAGGCAGACCTCGCCGCAGACCGCCCAAATCCTTACGACGGCCTGGTGATGCCCAACCCGTTTGGTTCGTCAAGGACATGGTCAACACTGCCGACGACGGACGAGTGGGTGGACGAAACAGTGGAGAGCCTAGCCCTGAGCAGGTCGACCACCCAACAGCAGCAGAACTGGACGGCGCTTCAAGGGTCGCCCGTCATAAACGGACGCGACGCAACGGCACCCGAGAGGCTACCAGAACTCGCATCATCAATTCGGTTGCCGCAGGTTCAGACGGGGCTTGGTGAGTCGCTAGTAGCAGTGCCGATCCCCGCGCCATTGAGACCCAGAACGGCCATCGCTGAGAGTAAGGGCGCTGAAATTCCTGAACTGCTGGGTTTGGCACGGAAGAGTTAGTCTAATGGGGTTTCGTTGAGGTCCGAGGGGAGCAGATCGGATTATGCTGTGTTCATATGGGCTTCAAAATACTTGCTGTTGTGGAGGTTCAGTTTATGTTTTCGTTAATGCGATGATGGCTGAATGTTGAGAGATTAACCTAGGTTTCTTTCTATTTGATAGTACACAGTGGAAGAAGACTCTGCTGTCTATGCAAACGAGAGGCAGCGAGAGGATAACACAGTCATCTGACCGTGTGACTAAGGTAGGTAGCGAAATGTGACAAAGGGTTGTTGTTACAGATAGACCATTGCGCCCGGCTTGCCAGTCCGTGTTGACACGGTGGAGCAACTTCGCTTCTCCGCATCGGGAAAGTCCAGAGATAGTCCCCACATTCTTGGCGCACTGTGGCCCTCTCCATCTGGCCAGAAAAAGCTGTACACGAAAGATCGATATCAGCCGGTCCTACACCTCAGGTGACAGAACGAAATTCTTCGGCTGTTCCACTTTCCTTTATTTTCTTTCCTTTCGGATGTATTCTCTTTGCTTGACACGTTGCTCACACTAGGTGCTGGTGAGGAGCTTTGTATACGGTACTGTACAGCGTTTTTATGAGCAAGGGTTGCCGCCCAAACGGGCAAGTGAACCGCGAGTCCAGGCCGTCGCAGCTGAATCGGGCGGGCGCTTGTTGACAGCCATCCCGCTTCTCGCGTGATCGTCTTCCAGGTTCGCTTTGGCAACTCGGAAACAAAAGCACGCTTCGACTGAAAGAAAGCTTAGATGTTGCTGCCGGGAGTTCAATTTACACAGCGTTTACTACTATATATACTAGATGTGCCCTGGCACTGGCTGCAAAGTACATGGGCGGCGGCGGCGACTTGCCGAGCAACTAACGAGATCACTGCACAGGATGAGAAAGGAGAGGGTACCTGGGCACCTTGCCCCTCCTGTGCACGTGAACGTGAATAGCTCCCTCAACTGCTCCAGGTTATCAGCTCCACCTGTGGTCCCTGAAGGTCCGGAACCTTGAGCTCTTTTCTCCACGCCTTGTCAAGTGCTACCTTATCAGCGGCTGCCTCAGATGTATTAGCATCAGCACATCCTACATACCCTAGGGTAGGCAGGGCATCGAGGCGTTTTTGAAAGCTGACACGCATTGCCCGTCAGCAGGTTGGTACGAACCAAAACCAGCCCTCCCGTCTGCAGGCACCGCCCGTTCCCGCCAAACCCCGCTCCACCACCACCACCATCACCCCAAGGTAAATTTCCTCGGTACAACACGCAACTAAGGAGAACCGCCCAGCGACACGGGACCGGCGGAGAAAGGGAAAATCCAAGGCAGCAGAGAAGGGCGAGAAGAGTCTTTTGGCGGGGTTGCACCACAACGTCGAATTCCCTGAAGCCCTGACCAATCCAGCTCTCACAACGTCATCAGAGGCTCGGACGGCCGCCGAGAAAATTTCAACTCAATCGTCCTGTCGCTACCTACCCGCCCTCTGCCCAATTTCCCTGACAACCACCCCTCCATCCCCACTGGTAGCCGCGTTGCTACCGAATTGACTTCCACAACATATCACCATGGGCCAGACACTTTCTGAGCCCGTCGTCGAGAAGGTACGTGCTTTTATCTCATGCCTTTTCCTGGAGCCTACGTCTTGCCTGTTGCTGTATCGGTCGCCGTTGTGCTGGAGGTTGTGTGGTCGGTGCCGCTGCCCCTCGCGAGAGAGCCACAGGAAGGAGACGCGTTGCTCGCATGCCGCCATGGATCGCCGTTTTGCGCCGCAATCTTTCCCGGGCATCGGCCGCTGTGTCCCCGCTGATACCGCCGAGCTTCTTCCCCAAAATGACCCGTGATGTTGTTAACGGTTTCCGGTTACTGACGCACCCGGCACCGTGCTTCCAGACATCAGCAAATGGCGGAGACGAACGGCTGCTCTACGGCCTCTCGGCCATGCAAGGCTGGCGCATAAGCATGGAGGATGCGCACACGGCGGTACTCAACCTGCTCGAGAACGATCCAAAGGCTGCCAAAGAGCACGCCTCAAAAGTCTCCTTCTTTGGTGTCTTTGATGGCCATGGCGGCAGCAACGTGGCGCTCTTCGCCGGCGACAACATCCACCGCATTATTGCAAAGCAAGATACATTCAAAGCAGGCAATTACGAGCAGGCTCTGAAGGACGGCTTTTTGGCGACCGACCGAGCCATTCTCAACGGTATGCTAGCCCCGGTCTTCTCGGGAGGACGGAGGCGGGGTGATAAGAGCCAGGGTGTTCGCGAGCGCCCCGCCATCACCGTCGCTCATCCCGTGGCCCGCAGATCACGACCGCTGATTTGGATATTTTGCACGCAGACCCCAAATATGAAGAGGAGGTTTCAGGCTGCACCGCTTGTGTGGGCTTGATCACAGAAAACAAGATCTACATTGTTGGTCTCTCCTGGCGGCCTCCTTCACCCGCCCGCGCATCATCCCCCTACACTTGGCTAACCACTACCCTCTAGGCGAATGCTGGCGACTCGCGGAGCGTGCTTGGCGTCAAAGGCCGGGCTAAACCACTGTCTTTTGACCACAAGCCGCAAAATGAAGGTGCGCCGAATTGCATTCATCCTAGTTCGTGACCAACTGTGACACCTTGCTAACGGATCGCTGTGCTTCCATATAGGTGAGAAGGCACGTATTACAGCTGCGGGGGGCTTTGTCGACTTTGGCCGTGTGAACGGGAACCTAGCTCTGTCGAGAGCAATCGGAGATTTCGAGTTCAAGAAGAGCGCCGAGCTGGCACCCGAGCAACAAATCGTCACGGCATACCCTGATGTCGTGGTGCATGAAATGGGTGATGACGATGAGTTCCTCGTGATTGCTTGTGACGGTAAGCAGATGAAAAGAGAGCTATGAGCGTGGGTGCTCGGCTGACCCGCCTTCTCTCCCTAGGTATCTGGGACTGCCAATCCTCTCAAGCTGTGATCGAATTCGTCAGGCGCGGGATCGCTGCAAAACAGGATTTGGACAAGATCTGCGAGAACATGATGGACAACTGCCTGGCATCCAACTCAGAGACGGGCGGCGTGGGCTGCGATAATATGACCATGATCATCATTGGCTTCCTCAGGGGTCGGACAAAGGAGGAGTGGTATGAGGAGATAGCCAAACGGGTTGCCAATGGAGATGGCCCTTGTGCTCCTCCCGAATATGGTAGGGATACGCCGTCCCCTTGAAGCTTTGCTTGTTCTATCACCAGCCCTAAATACCTGCCTTTCTTCCCCCCTGCTTCTTCCCCGCTTGCTGCTGAATGGTCCGTCTGTACATACAAAGCACCCGCGCTAGCGAAATGCTTTGCTTGCTTTTCGCGCGGCACTGTTGCTAATCCTCTGCTGCTCGTTTTTCTAGCCGAATTCCGAGGGCCCGGGGTACATCACAACTTCGATGACAGCGACAGCGGCTACGACGTCGAGGATCAGAAGCAGGGGAAGAGCTTTGGCATCGCCGGTTACAAGGGACGCATCATTTTCCTCGGCGACGGCACCGAGGTGCTCACCGATTCAGACGACACCGAGATGTTTGACAATTCAGAAGAGGACAAGGACCTCGCGAGCCAGGTGTCCAAGTCTACATCGCAAGAGGGCAGTTCAGAGGCTGGAGGAGATGATAAGGCAGCCGCGGCAGATGCTGGTTCGTCAACGTCGCAGCAGCAGCAGGCGGAAACGAAAGTTGTTGGGGACAACAAGTCGGATGAGAAGAAAGGTGATGGGGATGTGGACATGAAGAAGGATGCATGATGCGTGACATGTTGGGATGGAATGAATGAGCGGCAACCCAAGACATGAGATTCTCGTTCCCTTTTTCCTTTTTATACCAATTTTCGTCGAACAAGCATGATGATCGTACTATACCATAACATTTCCCACACCGTACCTTACCGGCCCTGTCCATGCCTCATGATTTGCATGACCGTGAAGTGGGTTGGTTGGGTTGGATGGAGTCACGTCGGGGCGGCGGGGGAGGGCGTAAGCACAGGGAAGGAGAGGGGCACGGAAGGCAGATGAGGGTTGGGGGTGGTGTTTGGGAGATGGGATTGCGGAGGGAAGAAGGGAAAGGGGTTGGAGAGGACCGTGGACTGCGTGATTGCTGTCCTGTCCTGTCCCGGCCAGCTCTGTTGTTTGGCTCGGTCTTTCCTGCTGTTGTTGTTATGTCGATGTGTCTACTATTTTGATTCCCTCCCCGGTTTCTTCCGGATGCCCCGAAGTGCCCTGCCATGTCCCAATCTTTTAGGGCCTCTCGCCTCTGGCAGCCTTGCTCGTTTTTGATGTGGATTTTATGGGCAGCAGGAGGCTAATGCATCTCATCCTGTCCCGGTCAAGATCTCTTAGACCTTCGGTAGGCGATTCGAAAATAATCAGCCATTAGGCAAACATCGGACGCACTTACATGGAATTGCCCGTCTGATCATACATGTTGGCTTCCGTTCTAGGCGCACTAGGTTGATGTCCCCTGAAGAGGATGATCTCAGGGACATGGAGCTCATCTTCCCACTGGGTACTTGGACTGCGGTACACCTAACCCTGTCCCACATGAAGCAATGAAGAGCAAAAAGGGAGTTAAATGTCGTTAGATCAGTAACTGCTCTGTGGAAACGAGTCGTAGCACAGATTCATGTTGGTTAAGATGAGAAAAGCATTACAAAACGCTCCACGAAGCCCGATTCATGGTCTCCCTCATGACCCTGGAACCAAGCCCGCATGGCCAAAGAAAACACAAATGCCACCCCCTTTGCGCCAAATAATTCCAACCGCCTCCCTTCTCCTGCCCTGGCTGGCGGCGAGTTGAACCCGACCAGGGGCCTGCCCAATGCTCCGTGTCAGTTGCCTTGCCTTCGGAAAACCACACATAAAACCCATCCCACATATACACAATGTGTAGCTGAGATCGAGCCCATGAAATTGGACAGAATGGAAGGGAACACAAATCAACAAATGCAACAGAGACATGCAGGGAGTGGGAAGAAAATGAAAGGAATACCACTCCCACTTAGAGGAGCGTGGCGAGCGTGAAGAGAGAAAAGAAATCAGACGTCAATTTCCATCCTGGCAGCAATATCCTCGCTGACGCCCCGTACGAAGCTACCGCTTCTCCTGCGCTGCTTATCGATGACCTCTTCGTCCTCGTCGGTCTCCATCGCGGCTTGATCCTCGTCCTCTTGCTCGAAATCCTCATCGGAATAGTCATCGTCGTCGTACTGGTAACTCACATCGCCATCGGCATCCCGGTTCCATATTAACCCATCATCCATGTCGTCATCACTCGACGTGATACGCTCGGCAAACTTATCTCCCAGCCAGTAGCGCGCCCGCTTGTTCGCGCCCACATCGTCTGAATCCTGGTCGCCAATGCCAGACAGGCTGGCTCTGGCCCTGCGCGACAGGGCGGAATGCGGCAGCAGGCGCGGACTGTGGCTCATGACGGGTACGCCCCGCACATAAAGGTAGCATACTCTTTTGAGCGCCTTGTTGAAGAAGAAGTAGTGCAGGGCCCAGATGGCGCCCTCCTCCTCGTCGAATGGGTCGTCAGCGGGCTGGTACGAGAAGATGATACAGTCCTTAAGCACCATCTCCTTATCGATCATCGCCCACATCTGCGGGCCCCACGCGGGCGCCGTCGAGACCCCGGTATTGAAGTCCGTAGCTTTCGCTGGGGAACTGCGCGGTACGGCGACGTCGAGGAGGGTCGAGTTAGGGCGGACGCTGCTGAGTGTGCTGTCAATCTGCGTCATCACGCGACTTAGCGAGCGCTCGCGCTTGAAATCGGCCGGTCGAAGGACGTGGGAGAAGTCATAGTCCGGGTGTGACGCGTTCAGCGTCGCGATCAGGTAGGCAAAGGTGCGCCGGTTCGACATTTGGTCCAACGACCCGAACGGCGACGAGCGGCTCAGGTTGAGGCTGGCCGCCATGGACTCGCGCTGCGGGGGCGAGAGGGATTTGCCCAACTTGAGGAGCGCGGCATGCTGCGACTCCAGCGATTGCTGAATGTTCTTGTACAGCTTCTTGTCGGATCCCGCAGCCTTCGTCGTGTAGAGATCGCAGCTGCCCGTCACATGGCAATCAGGGGTATCGAAATTGAGCGCGCTTGTAACCACGTCAAATGACGGGAGTGATAGGTACTGTAGTTTGTTAAGCCAGCCGGTTCTCCGGTGAATTCGCTGGGAAGTCTTAAGGATACCTTCATCTTGCCTACAAATCAAATGCAGAGCGCTCAGTACATAAGCGAGCCTTGATTTGCAGATGGAGCTGTGTCGGGTGTCGCTCGGCAGTCGCAGAGCGCGCTGTTAGTAGGTATTCAACAGCCGGGACGGCGGTGACGTCGGGAAGCGGTGTGTCGCGGGCGCAGCCGATTAAATGCTGGTGATCTGAAGTCGAGTGATCGGGTCGCGCCGAGTGGGCGGTATCTTGATATGGGTTTCGTAATGAAAGCCGCGGGGTTCGGTGATGGGGTCGGTGATCGTGGAATGGCAGCGACGATTGAAGAGGAAGGAGGTTGTTGAGTTGTTGGATGGAAACTAGGAACAGCGGGGAAGCGCAGCAGCTTGGCTGGACTGTGGAATAGTCGTTCCAATGGTGAAGAACAAAGCCGCGACGTGGGGTGATGGCATATAGCTGGCCGGAACCGCACGTGGCTTGGCGAGGTTGCTGGGCTATGATCGAGCGATGCTAAAAGATCGATTAAAAGCGGACGGGAACCGGGAAGCTGCGACGAATCGAAGAGTTCGAAATCGTGACGTGCTGACGGTATAGATTCGGCAATGGCGGCTTCCAAGCAGCAGCTCTGGTTTCATGTTACAAGCATGCTTGGCCGGGTTCCGGGCTGGTAACGCAATTCGGTTTCGGGAGGTGGGACGATCGGCACTGCTCCTACATTCCGGCAACCCTTTCTCTCGCGGAACGTGGGAACTCAGCGCAGTGCTCGCAAACGTTCCCAGCTGTCATAGACGAATGAGATGGCGTCAAAACCCCACGGGCATTACCTGCGAATGCCGTCAGGAGCACCCCTCTGCAACACCAACCCACGTCTTCCCTGCAACTCCTATTCATTCCACATGGCTGTGTCTCCAGAGATAAGTGGGCGTGGTGAACCTCCGGTGAGAAGGGAGGGAACGGGTGAGTGAAAGCGAGTCGAGCCGCTTTATACCGAGGCCTCTCGGTCTCTGTCTTCCCAACACCAAAGCTGAAAATGATACGACTGTGCATTCGGCCTCGCTGGACCCTGGCACTGGCAGGCTTTTATCTACAATGCCCATATCTAGAATCTGGGAATTCTGCGAAAGGAGTTTGCTCCCTTCTAATGGGTAAATGTAGCCCCAATGTCCCGCCAGCCACCTGCAGTTGCGAGCATGGCTTCATCTCGCGTCCCGCATGTTGTGATTCTCATCCCGTAACGCCTCGGGACGCCCTGTAGTCCCGATATCAGGTGACCATCGCCTATGATTTGTCGTCGTTGGTTCGTTCGGACCTGTCGTCAAAGTGGGTATCATGCAAATGCCGCAAGCTCATAGGAAACCCGACTGCTTGAGGCCGTTCTCGATATCTTCCATCTCCTGTGTCGGGCGTGTCAATACGGATTAGTTATTGCATCAGCCTCAAGTCATCGTCCCGTCGCAATGCTCGAGGAGACTGCCGTGTAGGAGAGAACAGGCCCGATGAGGGTACAGCACCGCTGCTCCTCCTACATGATCTTTGTGACTTCGTCCTCAACCTGATCGGAAAGGCATCACGTCAGTAAGATCACCATGAAGGTGCCACGGGCATCAACCCAAGGAAAGCCGTCTCTGCGAGCAGTCAAGTGTGCTAGGGAGAAAAAGAGAAGCACCAACCTCCATGTCTTCAAGTGCGTCCTGCTGTGATATGCACCGCAGAACGTTCTTTTTACTGCTCTCTTGTAACTCCCCTGCCAGGAGGAGCTCGTCCAAGATATAATAGGCCTTGGTGAAAGAGAAAATGATATCGAGCTCGCAGACGTTGCCATAGTACTTGTCCATCTGTTCGACGTATCGGTGAATGATTTCAAGGGTGATCAGTTCGTTATCCTCCGAGGAGCAACCGGCAATGAAAAACAACGAGGCATATCGACGGTAGACGATTTTTGTGTCTAGCGAACATATTAGCAGAGTTTAGCACACGACGCCGCAGTTTGCGGGGAGCACTCGCCTTTATACTCAAGGAAGTTGCACATCCGTGTTCTTCTGGCCAGGACAAGCTGCGAGACGTCCTTGACAATCTTGGCTTTGTCCTTGGGAGACAGTGTTGTAAACCATTTGGCCAAGCGCTGCGTTGAAGCGTTGCGTTAGCTGGGAAGCCGGTCGTTCAAAGGATGGTAACCGACCACTTTGCCCTGCCTCGACAGCAGAATCAAATAACTGCGAACGTCCCAATTAGCCCGGCGCAAAGAAAGCAAATGCAGGGCTCCAAGCATACTTGATGGCCATGATGGAGCGAATTGTGCTTCACCTGGCGTTAGCACGTTGGGGAAGGAGGCTGCGTAGTGGGTTCTCGATGAGAGAGGATCAACAATTTGCTGCTCCGAGCCGGTTCAAGGGTTGGCCACGAGTATTCTCCTGCGGCAGAAACACTGCTTAAGACGCACAGGCCACACAATGGAGGGGTCGCAGCCCACTGAACTGGACGGTGAGATCAACGGGGTGACTCTGGTATGCAAGTGTTACAAGTCAAGCAAGGCCATCACCAGCGCTGTTGTAACTGGAGACCACAGCTGCTGAGTTGTGGATGAATGAGGACACAGATTCGAATCTGACGTCTCAGGGCTAGTGAGCAGCCTAGGTCCACAAAGCCCGCGGCACAACCCAGCGTCCCTGACCCCGTAGCCGGGGCCGGAATCCGAAGTCTCTCCCGTCCGTAGGCTGTTATTGAATCCTGATGGTAAAATGGTGCCCGAGTATGTTCCCCACGTTTAGTAAACCAGCAGCACTTGATAGATGTCAACCCGACCATATCTGCATTTGTCATCCCACGCGGGTCAATACACTATCACGATAAAGTGAATACCACATCAGGCACCGCAGGTAAGCGTTCGCGCGGCAGGACCCCCGGAGTATCTAGGCCGTTATGTTGACGCCCTGAGAATGATTAGGACCAGTCTGGAACACCCGCACAACACGTTTTTCTTGACCCCTGGTTCTCTCGTGAGCGCGACGGCCACCTTGCCAGGTACTGGTAACCGGACGATGTTAAGCGGGGCTCCATGAATCATTATTAATTGCTAGAAAACCCATCGAGACTCAAACTAACCCCACTGAGAAAGAGCGCCTGAATGATTTCGAAATACTTATTGTCCTCACATTGTCAGGAAAGCATCTCCAGTGCTGTCCCTCGGGATACAGTGTTATAATCCTATACGCTGATATCAGCAATGACCAAGTTAATACTCTCTACCGGGTAACTAAGCGACGCCCACCTCGCCGAACCTCTCGGAAGTGACTGGCAGCATGCTAACCGCGGAGGCATTGGTGTGATGCAGGAATATCGTCTCGGGCGGGCCTTCCATCATCCGAAAGCCAGGCGCATTCCGATCCAATCTCGAGCTCACCAATTCCCTGCGCAGCAACTTTCTCGCTGCGCAAGAAGACGCCGCCGCCGAGCTACATGCCAATGGGGCTACAAACGGCAACGGCAACAGCAGCGGCAACAGCGAGAGCGTAGACTTGGACGCTGAGACCGGAACCACTGGGCGCGTGCCAACGGCAGCCTGGACGGGCCGTGACCAGAACGGCGCGCTGTATGTACCCCGCATCCATTGGGACCACGACCACCACCATGGGCTGCAGGAAGAACGGGCGCAGTACGACATCACAGCCAAGCTCTTCTTTCTGCCGGGCGCGCCCGTGTCAGAGCGGTCGCGCTATGCGAGAGAAGCGCTGGAACATGTCTTGCAGGAGCTGCGGGTCCCTGAGGTCGACCTGCTTATTGTGTCCTTTCCGGGTATGTCGTTCGAAGGAGACTGCGAGTGGGAGGCGGACAGGAGAAATGCCGTGCAAGGCAACGATGAGGACGAGATCGCGACCTGGCCCGCCATCGAGGAGCTGCATCGCCTAGGTCTCGCAAAGAGGCTTGGGCTCGCCGAGTTCGGCAGCGAGAAACTTGCCCGCTTCCTCAGCAAAGCACAGGTTCGGCCGACGGTCAACCAGATCAACCTGAAGAACTGCTGCAACGTGCCCCCGCCGCTGGCCCAGTTGGCAAAGGAGCAGAGTATCGAGCTTTTGGTTCATAGCGATTGCACCGATATCCTCCCGAAGGGGACGTTGAGGGAGCTCCTCGGCCCGGGACCGCGTGGGGCCGGGATCCTGGCCGACCCGGAAACGGGCGCCGGCGGGCTGCAGGGGGACCTCACTCCGCTATGGGTCGTGAAATACACCGCGGTGGTACGGGACCGGGGTGTCATTGAGAACAAGGGTTATTTTGCCGGCGCGGAGTTGGCGGACGGATAGGGGCTGGTATGCCACTGGGTGGGAGGCTTAAACTGTCCAAGGAGTTATGGGAAACGCGGGCTGGTTGTTTGAATACCGGTTTTACAACGGATTATACGGGCTTGATAGGGTAGAATGGGCTTTTGCGTTGTATTTGGTGTCACAGGCATGATACAGCGAACTCAGCGAGTATTTTCCTGCTCTCAATAGATTCTCACTACCCGAGCATGCTTCTCTTCCGCCCGCGCATCCTGACGTCCTCTAGCTTCACTAACACTGAGGCGGCTTTTTTGAACGTGTCTTTGTACGACCCAAGGACGGTGCCGAACAGCCTCTCAGCCCTCGGATGCGTGCTTGCGAAAGCCCGCTCAAGAACGTAGAGGTCCACGGCCCGGTCCTCATCCGACATGCTCTGCGTCGCCAAACCAAAGTCGATGAGGACCACATCCCCCTCGAGTGCCTTTGCCTTGCCGTCATCCCCATTACAACCGTTAGCTTGACCACCGCTTTCTCGCGGTCTAAGCATCATGTTGCTCGTCGTCAGATCCCCGTGCACCACTCCCGTCCGGTGTAGCGCTCCCACGGCAGTCCCGATCCTCTTCATGAGGTCGACAAGTGGGGTGTCGTCGACCTCCACGGGCCTCTCTTCCAGTTCCGCCGGCCTCTCGCCAAGCCACTCGTTGATCGCCGCTCGCACGGGGATACCGTCAATCCACTCCATCATCATCCACCCCGCGGCCGGGTCCATGGCGTAGACAGCCGGGACAGGCACGCCTTCGCGCCAGCATTTTTCCAGTACTTTCGCTTCGGACGATATGCGCGCTTTCGTCAGTCGCGCGTCGAGCACCGGATGCCTATACGGCTTTGGTGGGCGGTACTTGAGCGCGCATGGTCGGTCGGGTAGGAGGTGTGTTGTCTTGTAGAGGCGGCCTTCTGCGCCCTGCGTGACCAGCGATGGCGGAGCTGACGCGGGGTAGGTCAGGACTTTTGGTGGGGGAAACTGCGCGTCGGCGGCGGCCATGAGCAGAGGGTTAGGTACAGGCGGAAAGAGATGAGAACGCCTCCGGCTACGTGTGGTTGAATAGCTTCGAAAAAGTCGTTTAGATGTTTGGCGTTCGCTGTTGGTTACGCAGACTTGATTGATGCCACTTGGCTCTCTGTTAGGTAGGAGGGGCAGGAAGTGGGATGGTGGGGTAGTGCAAGCGATGTCTGCAACCTGAACCGCAGCAGCGGCAACCACTGGCATTCACGATTGAGGTATTGCAGCGCATAATGCGGCTCTCCTAAAATCGACGACGGACGAGATAAAAAGCCTTGCCGTCCAACGTTTGACACAGTATGTTCCCTTTCTTCCTTTCCTCATCATGTCCCAAGCCAGGCGATGGATCCCGCCTTTCTTGACGACACATGGTGCCAATGCCCCGCAGCGTCCAGGGCTCTCGAATACCCCGCGGACATGGTCGATGGGGATCTGGAGGAACCAGAGCCTCCCACGGCTTCCATATTCTGAAGCCAGGCCATCCAGGACAACAAAGACCCGAGTCATTCCAAGGTTCCGTGATCTGGAAAGGAAGGCTCTTCTTGTAAAACTTCGGTTTGTTGGAGGTTCCAGATACTGATACAGCAGGTATACTAGACTTTGGGCGCATGGTTGGGTCAAACGCGATGGTCGCTGCAACCCCCTGCCCGGCGTGATTAGGGTTGATTGGGGGATGGGGCCTTTCAGCAGGTTCCGGGGCCTAGTTCCGTCATCACCTGTTCTGCCAGGCTTGCATCCCACAAACCTACTCCCTAGGGGAAACTCGGTCCGGATGCAAACCACCCTGATGTCTGATCAACTGCGATTACATCAGCAGCAGCGGCGCGCTTCCTTTCATGACACGGGCTGTTATGCCTTGAAGCCGCTCCAGCACTTGCTACCATGACCGATTCGTCTTCGCGGCAGTGGATCCTTGTCCTCTCACTCACCGCTCTCCTCCTCTCGCTCGCCGTTCTCGTGCAGATCGCAAGCCGCTATGCAAAGGCGTACCTGGAAGCCCCCAGCGAGTTGTCCGCCTTCCTGGACGCCGTCGACAGCTCCATCGCCGAGAATGAATCCTATGACCGCGATATTGCAAAGGTTCAGCGGCTGGAGGACAAGCTCCGGCTCGGTCGGCTCTTGCGCGATATCCAAAAGGGAGGCGACGCCTTGCGCGAGGAGCTGAACGCCTTGGTGATCGGGGAGGATGACCCGCGGCTTCGCCTTGGTGCGCGCGTATGGTGGGCGAGTCACCGGCTGCAGCTGGAGGAGAGACTGAGGCGGCTCGACCTGCTGAGAATGCGCTTTCTCGTCGTCCACATGGGCATCATCGCCGGCGCAGCGACCCAGGTGGCAACGAAGAAAGATTTTGGTTCACAGGACACGGAGAAGTTGGCGTACACACCCTATACACCGCCGCCTGGTGGTCTTCCCAAAGCTCTCGCCGACAGCATCAAGTCCAAGCCGCCGTTGCGACGGTTAACGGTCCAAACGATCGGTCACCAAGACAATGTCGAAGGGGGCCATCGCAAAGGCTGGGCCGGGGTAGTACAGGAGCTGCAGAAGAGCCCCTTGCTACGGGAGAGGCATGCAAGTATTGAAATGGCCATGTCACGAACGCCATGACGGTGGCCCAAATCTTTGCCTTACCTCGGTGCACTTTGACGGCTGGAACCACCAACCCATCACGACACATATTCCTCACGAGCTACGACTGTAATGAGCTGACGACGCCCATGTATCTTATGAGTTTATGAACAAGCGTATCACGACTCAATGGCGACCTTATGGTTGGAGAAAAGACAGGATTGAACGATCAGCAGGTTTTGGCGGACATGAGTTCCGTTCTGGAGTTTTGGTCACTTCACACGAGATACCCCCTTTTCCCACCCTTCACATCAAGTCATAAACTTCCCCAGGTCCTCTTCTACTATCACTACCCTCAAGTCCGCTAATTTGATTCTTCTAATGTTCCATCTGCCGTGTACATACATACCGTGGATATGGGATTGCAAGTCGAAACTTTTCTGCAGGATTTCCTCGATTGGAAGCGGGTATGAGGCTATCATGCGTTCTAATGTTTATGGCTAACTGAGGGTGATTATTTACGTCTCTCGTAGTCTCCGTCACCGCCATCCGACTGGATCAGCGGGAGTTGGGCTAGTTAATGCTATCTTAATGTGCGTCATCAGGCCCAAGTCCGTTCTTCTCACCAACTGTGATGACTGTCAGTCCAGGCCGCAGCGCAAACACCTTTCCAGGGGTAACCGAATACTCACCGTCCAGAGCCACCAGAAAGCGGCTTACACAATTGTAGCAAGCAACCTGACAATCTCTCATCAGCACATTTGCGATCCGAATCGTGAACGGCAGACAGGAGGAGGAAATAGACTCACAGTGGCCGTAATCTCCACAACCTCCCTCTCCGCAAACAACTCCCTCAGCCTGGCAAACGTCTCATTCCTGACCTGCACATTCCGCGTCATCTCGTCCGCATAGCACAGCACAACCCACTGCTTCTCCGTCAGCCCCTCCGGCGGCCTCTCCTTATCCGCCAGCACCAACTCCCCCTCCCGCTTGACAACCTCCATGCCTTCCTGGCTGACCCCGCCCTGCACCGCCAGCGGCGCGTGGTGCATCCACTCGTACCACGCGCGGTTGACGACTGCGACTCTCGCAATGGCGATCTCGCGCAGGTCGGCGGGCAAGCTGGTGCGCGTGCGGACGGCACCAAGGAAGGAGTTCCACCCGTCCGCGACGGGGGGCGAGTGCAGGAGAGTCAGATCCAGGGGCTGGAGCGGGCGCGGGGCGCGGCGGGCCTGGATGCGCTGCACGATGGCTTCCTCTTCTGGAGAGGAGGCTGGCGGCGGGTTGGCGACGTAGGGCAGGCGCATTTTTGCAGGTGTTGTGTTTGTTAGTGGTTTGATCAGTATCAATGCTCGGGGGAGGTGTCAGCTTGTCGATCAAGTGACGGGAGGGGAGAAGGCACACTGACAGGGCTGGATTCGAGAAAGGGACGCAGTGAATGGGCGGATTCTGGGAAAGAGGATCGTCGGGGGCATTGATTCGATGAACATGAGTGAGAAATAAAAAGACCACCCGACGCAATATATTCTTGGTCCTCCCACTGAGGAAGGCCCGGTCCGGTGCTCCTTCTGTCATCTCCACGCTGCCCGGGCCGAACGATCGGGTGCGGGGCCCCGGAACGTGGGCTCGGTAACAAGCCCAAAGACGGGGCCTCGATAATCCCATCAATGAAGATGAGATTTGAGTTTAAGCCGACGCAACGTCTAAGGGGGTAGCCTCCGCCTTCCCAGGATCGATTGAGTACGTATGTACATGTACACGACACGTCGAACTTAATACTCCTATGATGCCGAGTATTATATGATGGTCTACAGTTTCTTAGCACCAGACCAAACCGCTGTCCTGCCCCTGCTTTTGCTGCTTACCCGACCTCATCCCAATCCAATAGGAAAGCGACCACTTCACGCACCATTCAACGCCCGCCTGCACCGCGTTCCTCCCCAACATAGGATACCATTGAGAAAAGATGATAGAAGCGACCCCAAAACGCCTCGCCGTTTTCTCAACCAGTACAGTGACCTGACAGGGAAATTGAATCGAAGATGGCAACATATACAAGAAAGCAAGAAAAGATAAAACGGGCAGTTAATCGACAAGGGGTCCTCAAGACCCCGGTATATGTTATTGTGTTTCCACGGTGGGAGCAGCCCAGGGAGGAACTCCGTTGGCCTTCGGTGCGGCATTCTCACGCGCAATCGGGTCCTTTGCCTCCTTCTGTGGGGTGCCCTCCAGAGTATTCTCTGGCGTCGTCTTCCGCGTCATGCTGGACGTTTCCGGCTCTTCCGGTATGGTTGCGAACTTCTCCAAAACCTGCTTCAGCGCCGGCCGGCGAATCGGCTTGCTAAGAAACTCGTTCATGCCGGATTCCATGCACTCCTTGACGTTGCTCTCCTCCGAGAACGCTGTCAAGGCAACAATGGGCGCGGAATAGCCCATCTTCCGGATCAAGCGCGTCGATTGAAGGCCGTCCAAATTCGGCATTTGGATGTCCATGAAGATCACGTCAAACTGCTGGTTGTTTTCTATGTTCGCCTTCACGATATCGTAGGCCTCCCGGCCATCCCTGGCAATGGTAACGTCGTAGACGTCTTCCAGTTTCAATAGCCTGCTGACAACCTCGATGTTGGTCGAGTTGTCGTCGGCCACCAGAACACGCAGCTTTCCCTGCCCGGATGGCTTATTCGCCATGGCCCGGTCGATCGCAGCCATTTGATCCTCCTTACTAAGTCGGTTCGGCGTTGTCGCAAAGAAGGGCTGGCTGAGGCCGACAAGGCGCGGCTGCTGGTCGAGCACCGTAGTCGGGGCTGGCTGCCGTTGCAGCTCCGTAGAAGGTCTTGGGACCGAATTTCGCAAGGTCTCCCCGTCTGCTGAGCCAACACTGGGCGGTCGAGATTTCAGGCTGCTAGACGCCGTGCTCGAGGCGCTAGACAATCAACTATTAGCTATATCCAGGGAAACGCGACGGTATTGCAGGTGGCCTTTCAAGCTTACCGGTCCTTGACGTATTTCAGGGGTATCTGCATCGTGAAGGTCGTTCCCACGCCCAGAGTACTCTTGAGTGTGATGTTGCCTCCCATGAGTGCAGCCAGCTGCGAGCAAATGCTCAAGCCAAGCCCCGTTCCGCCATACTTCCTGCTCAATCCAAGGTCGCCTTGAACGAACGGCTCAAAGATCTTCTGCTGCATATGTTCGGGGATGCCCGGTCCTGTATCTTCAACCTCGAACTCAAACAGGAAGGTCTTCGCATTCGGCGGCGGAGGCGTCGGGGACCGGTCGCTGACATGAATATGCGGCGTGGCCTTTGGGTCCAAGGGGTTGATAGTGAGAGCGGTCCCTCCAGTGACCGATGGGATTCGTGCATGACGATCTTTGGAGCTTGCCGAGTTCGCGGATGAGGATCCCACCCGGTGTCTGGCGCGCCCAGGCCGGTTTGAGCCGGCCTTAGAGAGTGACGACGTCCTACTCTCATCGTTTGGTTGCTCGACCTCGCCGACGCAGCGTATCCTGAGGCTGACACTACCGCCAGCGGGCGTGAATTTCAGGCTGTTGCTGACGAGGTTGATGATTACTTGTAATATCCGGTGCTGGTCACCCCAGAGACACATGTCCTTGAGCCTGCCAACACCAGGAGGGCCTAGGGCAGGAAGTCCCCTGTCCGTGCTGATTCGCCTATCCGGGCTGGGGCTGGCGTCCAAAGTCTCCGTAGGAACAAAAGTGACGGTAAAAGCGATCTTGCTCTCCCGAACTTGCTTGTCAAAGATCGCCAAGATCTGTGACCGGACGTCGCCGAGGCGGAACTCGCGTTCTTCGAGACTGACTTGCTGTCCGATCTGATTTTTAGAGAAGCTAAGCAAGTCCTCGAGGAGATGCAGCAAGAGGTCGCCAGACTTGTAGACCGTCTTGAGCGACTGTTTTATTCGTTGGATATCGTCCTCTTCCATGCACACTGCGCACATGCCCATAATCCCGTTCAGTGGCGTCTTGAGCTCGTGCGAGATGTTGGCGATGAAAAGAGTCTTGCTCTCGTTGGCAGCCTCGGCGGCCTTTTTGCTGATCTCGAGCTCCCTCGTTCGTTCCGCTACTTTCTCATCCAAAGACGTGTACTGTTTTAGCAGCTCGTCCGTCATCTCATTAAAGGTCTGGGTGAGTTCCGTGAGCTCATCGGTCACGTAATGCTTCCCGTCCTGGACCCTGGCGGGTATCTTGAACTGCCGACGGCTTGCCTCGACTGCCAGGCTCCGCCGCAGTTTGGCCTTGCGTCTTTTGCGCATCTTCCGGCGCCACTTAGCCAACATCCCCTTTTCGGACGACCTCCCCGACGTCGTCCCGGCCGAGCTAGGATTTTCTTCATCGAAGATTTCGTCCTCGTCATCCTCATAGCCCGGAGGAGCAATCGAGTTCTCGGTCGCTTCTTTCAACCTCCTGATGGGCATGACGGTCCAGTGTGCAAACGGAAAAACTAGCAACAGGGCCAGACCCAGGGTCCCAAAGACGCACCCCAGGAGAATACTCCGCAGCGTCTTCATGGGCTCGTAAGCCTCACTTTCTTCTTGCTCCACAACGACGGCCCAGGAAACCAGTGAGGTCTGTGGCCGGGCCACGCCGACAGCGACTGGATACCCTTGTTCATTTCTCGTCGACAGCGTGCTTGTAGCGTTGTTCGGATTTGGATTCTGGTTTTTGAAGACATCAAGCACGGCCGAATACTGACGGAGCTTGAATGCCTGCCCGAAATTGCCTGACCCGAAGCTTCGTTGGGCGTGGCGATCTGGCTGGCCAGGCACAGGCTGAGGTGGAAGGAGAAAGTGCACGTCCTGGTCCGCAATCTCCTCAGGGGGAGGCGTATAAGTCGCGTTGCTTGCGCGTACTGAAGGTCCGAAATGATTATAAGGGTTGACGGATCCAATAAACAGAACGATTCCAGTGCGGCCCAAGCCTTCGTTAGAGAGCTGGACCTCAATCAGCGACCGGGTAGAGGCAACCAGAGTCATGTAACCGAGTATGTAGCTGCTGTCTCCGAGGGTGCGGACAGGAAGCGTGAAGGAAAGGAGGGCAAATGATGAGTTGATTATGAGGGGCCCAAGCATCACGCCTGCCCTATCGCTCCCGTTCCCCAAAGACACTCCTGGGAAAACATTGGCCGACCAAGCTTGTATGTTTGACGTGGAGTTGATAGTGCGATTGAGCTTCTGGTAAGTGATGTTGGGATAGAGCGATGGCGGAAAGCCATATTCCGAATCGCCCAAATAGACCGGGGAGCCGTGGGGGGGCGTGTACGGCAGCAGGATGGGTCCGGAGTCGGTGGCGCCGGTGCCGGTGACGCTGAGGAGGCCCTTCGGATCGCCAGTCGAATTGCGCGAGTACAGCCGAGCTTGCAGCAAACCGGAGAAGCCCGTCCGGCCGAGCGCGCTGCTCAGGTCGGCTCGAGCTTCAGTCCAGGGGTCGCCATCGGAAACGTTGTTGGCCTGAGAGCTGTAAAATTTGTTGAACGCCTGTTGCAGTAACAAGCGTGTCGTGATCATCTGGCAGGTCGTCTGAATTAGGTTGATCTCGGACGAGATCCTGGCGGCCTTAAGGGAAGCAGTCAGGGCCAGGCCGTCAGACTCGACGCCGATAGTAAAATCATTGACAAAGATCCATGTTGGAATGGAGACGATGGCAAGAGCGATGCCGACGGTGAGTATCACAACCGCTGCGAGCTGCTCCCGGATGGCAATCCTCATCTTCATTCAGCAGGCGATTAGGCGCAGTCTGAGCCGGACCGTTGCGGCCGACGCATATTATCCTTTCCGCCGGCAGGACGAGCAATTCCCACCACGAGCACGAGAAGCCCTGGCTCAGGTGGCCGCCTTGCCGGCAGGTAGGGCCCACGGAGGGCGGCGGGAGCGTGGACCGTCTATCTCAGCTCTCGCTCCGGATCGGCCGACACACTCGCATCCGAACCGACACGGCGAGTACACGGCGCAATGGGGTTGTTGCCGGCGTCGTCTGGCTCTGAACGGGGGCCAAGAATACGATTGTGGCTGCGATCGAGATTTGAGCTGGTGGTTCTTTGTCTCGGCCGTCTCATCCAGCTCGGGGCCCAAATGCCGGCGGCAGCTTCTTCCGTCCGAAACCAGCCCTGGCGGGCCCTGTCGCCGCTCCTGTTAGGGGGTTGTAGTCAAGCCACAGGCCAGTGAGTGACGTGATCTTGCGACAAACTTGCTGGCAGTAAGGGAGATGTTGACGAGTTGTTGATGTTGTCGTGCTGTACACTACAAGACGGAAGAGCAGATCGATCAGCAAATTCAAGGTTCCGGCCACCGCAGGGAAGATCGGTGGGTTCGCTGAGAGGAATTGGAGCCGGCTTATTAGGCTGGGCATCGCAAACCGACTTGAGAATCGAACAGCGGATTTGGTCCAGCCATTTGGGGAAACTTCCTTAATTCGTCAGCTCGAGGCTGCCAAGACAGATCTAGAACACGGCTGCCAAGGTTCGGTTCTGTCCGGGTCCACTGCTCAAATTCGATGATCGTTTCCGATCAAGCCAGCGATCCAGATTCTGACAAGCTGACTGAGATAACGGGGGCATCTCAGCATCAAAAGCTGCCCGCACAGCGAGAATAGGGTATCGTACCCAAGTTTCGATGCCAACTATCCTTGGGATTGAAGAGACAACAATATAAAAAGGATATCTATGCTGCGGAATAAAAGAGACTGAACGTAAAGAAGAGGGCACTAAGCTTGCGGAATCTGCGATACATGATGCTGTACGCACAGCTCGTGTCGCAATTGATGTTCTCAGTGAGCGAGTTCTTCAGTGTGCCTGACTGTGGCATGACTTGATCCGACAGGTGGGTTCGTCTCATCGTTTCGCAGGATTAATCTCATCAAGTGCCCGGAGCATTCCCGGCTTTACTCCGGGTAACCATAACATTTGACGTTCAATCATTTCATTCGCTCATCAATCATGTATGTAAGCTGAGGAACAAAGGAAAAGCGTCATAACAAGTCGTAAAGTGAGGAACTATCCTCCGTTTTCCCATGGTATCATCTCCTTCTCCGTCACCCGTCCCGTCCCGTCCGTGGTCGTAACCTGTCTTTCCACTCCTCTGACTCGCCGAAACACCGAAACGCCGTACCTCCCGCCCGGTAAGCCTGGCGTCGGTCCTTACGACCGACTGAATATTAGCGGAACTAACGCGGTCTGGCTCTCCAAGCTGCGATGGTCGGGCGCGATAGACACATTGGCCATACTACGCCCAAACAAGCCGTCGCGAAGGCGGTTGCCCACGCTCGACGATGATGCGCAGCTCAGCCCGCTGTGGTTGTGATTGTGATGGTGCGCCGGCAGGTTCATGCTGAGGCTGAGCTGCGATATCCCTGCGAGGACGGCCGCAGATTCCTTATTGCGCCCATTGCTTCCGTCGGCTTTCCGCTTGGAAAACTCGCGCGTGAGCTTGGTGATGACCGCTTCCTTGGCTCGCTTGAGCGCCGAGGAGCGCGCCGCGGCCTCTTCCGCTTCGGCAAGGAGGTCCGCCTCGATAGACCGCTGGGCTGAGGAGAGACCATCATTGTCCGACGACGGCGATGCATGGGGAGTTCTCATGAGCGGCCCGCACTTGGCTGATGGATCATACACTGTCGGCTGCAACATCACGGGGAGCGGATCCGGGTTCAGAATGGGCACGCTGATGTCCATCTTTGGCCGCGGCGTTTCCGGCGGGTGGTAAGTCTCGTCGTCCGTGCCGATGACTTCGGGCATGAACGGCATCTCGTAACTCTCTTCCGAGTGGTGCCGGCGAAGGCGGCGGTGTCGCCGGTGCGAGTCACTGGTTGAAGGCCGGTCACTGGTGCCATCACTTCGGGAGTGCTTGTGGTGACTCCTGCTGCTGTGATGGCTGTGGTGGCGCTGCATGTCGCTGCGGCATTCGCTCCTCCTGTCCCCGCCTCTAAGGCTATCTCTGTCTTCAGGGGCGCCTTCTTCGTCGTGCTTCCGTGGTTTTCTACGGATGCGACGCTTCTTCAACTTGGTAGTAAACGTTTCGCTGGCCTGTTTTGCCGCTTCGATATCAGACGCCAAGCCACCGTCGTCCTGTGTCCTGGACCCGGAAGAACCGGGTCGCGAGCTCTGTTGAGCGGCGGCGGCGGTAACCCCGCGTGCCCACTCCTCGACATCTGCCTCGAAAGTTTCGACGTCGTTCATGCCGCCAAACATCATACCCTCCAGATCAACTTCGAACAGCTCCCTGCTCGCCGCGGTAGCCGCGGGCGAGGAGACTGGGAGCTGCTCATCTTCAACGAAACTCGCCACTGCGGATCCGTAGGAATTCGACCGTGGCGTGCTAGGCCGAGTGTTACTGGTGCCCATCGACCGGCGAGACCACACATCGCTGCTCCCACCCTCCGTCAATGGAGCGAGCGCCTCGTCCGAGCTACCGCCAATGAGCTCGATGTCGTCAAAATCAAACTCGCGCACCGTGTGTTTGTGGCTCGCAACGAGGCTGCGAAGTTGCGAGGCATTCATGGACACGTTTCGCATCGACATGAAGCGGAGACGAGACATGACCAGCGCCTTACGTGACGGCGGCGGCGGTAGAGGAGACATAGGGCTGGTGACCTCATTGAAGAGCTTCTTGCTGCTCCGCGGGGGAGCGAAAAGGGGATCCTCCGACAGGGCAATCGGACAGGGTCCTTTGCCGCCGAGCCAGGCGAAAGTGAATTTGTCGAGCTGTGGCGCAAAGCTCCGGATGTAGTCGTCGATAATCTTGAGCTGGTCCAGGCCAGGCGACGGACCGGAAAAGTCCCAGGATTCGACTGAGATGTAGAGCTTCCGGATTTGGCGCCATCGCAGTGCCGCGGATGGCGACGCACCGAAGCCCGGCATGTGGCGAAGGTAGGTGAAGGCGGACGGATGAACCCCGGACAGCGAGAGCTTCGATAGCTTGGTGAGTGGTGCGCGCTCCACTGAGATGCGCAAGCTGATCAGTGCGTAGTCAACAATGTCCCGACGGTATCGCTCCTTAGGGTCCTGTCCGGGCGTCTTGATGGTGAGGTGCCGCATGTTGGTCATCTGCTTCATGGTGTTGATGAAGGACGACACATGGATGGCGGCGTGGAAAAGTGGTGGGTATTGTTGGGTCAGGATCTCACCCAGCTCCGAGTTCCCGTACTGGGGTCTCACGGATTCCGTCGATGTGTGGGGATGATAGAGGAACTCAATCTCCTCCCCGGTCACCGGATGGATCAAGGGAGGCAGAAAAGTGGCGTTGGAATGGGGGAAGTAGAACGTGAGGTGCTCGATATGGTGGCCGACCCTCGACAGAGCCTCTAGTCTGCTGGCTTTTGTGAGGCTGTTTGCCGTGAAGGTCAAGTGGGTTCGTAGGAAAAGTCTCTTGGTGACCAGATTGCAGCATGCCGCGTTGGCCAGTCTAACCGCGCAAATGTCCCGTTTGGACAGGAGCTCGAAGAGCCTCTCGCGGATGTCGGGGTTCTGCCACAGGCAGTAGAATGCTTGTGGGTTGGTCGCCATGGTGCTTGCATATCGTGGAGGCGACAACTGGATCGAAGCAGGCGTATGCGACTATGGGGTCGATTTTGAATTCAAGGGTAATTTTCGTGAAGGCTCAAGAGGGAAGTGTATTCGGGGGCAAGATGACGGTCGTTGATACTTCAATGAGGCAGGACACAGACAGGACAGTATGTATACTAGTAAAAAGGAATCTTGAATGAATGGGATGACTTCAATCCCGTATGAGCACTGAGGGCACCGCCAGGGAGCCACAAACGGTGAAGTGAGAGTTGGTGGCCGGAGAAATCAGGAGAGGGGAAAACCTCGATCAGGGCATCGACAATAAACAAACCGAAGAGGGGCATCCTGTTATACCGGATCAGCCATGGATAGGACATCCGTCCTACCTCCCCGCCACTCTCCGCACCTTTACCCCCTTGCGCGATTCCGCGATGGAGTGATGGCTTCCTCCGTGGTCGTCACTCCAGACCGTTGAGGGCCGAAAACGAGTGGTGGTTGTGACTCACTGCCCCATTCGTCGTGCAGCCATAGTGCAGCTTTCGGCAAGCAGAGCAGGTGGTGGGTTCGATGCCCGTTCGGTGCAGGGAATGGCTGGCTGCCGCGACCGCGCTCAGCGTGGCGGACCGCGCCGGCCGTCATGAATGGCCGGACGGCCGACCTCCTGCATGGCACCAATGCGGCCGTATGCAGCCGTCTCAGGGCCGTCTTCTCCCATCCAGTAGGAAGGGTTGAAACAGGAAACATTCTGCAGGAGTTGCAGCGAGGGGTTGTGGAGAATGGCAAGGGGAAGCGCTATCGATAGATGGCGGGGCAGAAAGAACTGGATGGAAAAGTTGGGACCTGCTGCTGGCGTCCAATCAATGGACCAGGATCGCGGACACAGAGTCTTGGCAGACCACGTCGCGCGAGACACGCGCGGTTGACGCACGAACTGGCGCGCTGCTTCCCACAGCCGAATATCATATAGAGTCTAAGCGCGCCTCCATGTCGAAGGCCTGCGACAGGCTGTTATTCGACTTCTGCAATGTGCTTTCAAGTCTTCCTCGACATAACAATTCCACGGGACTGACTGATCTTGTCGACACGCGCGAATCCCTGGGAGACCGAGTCCGGACCAGTCCCATCTCCCGTCAGTTCCTTCCCCACTTTCACCCCTCTCGACTTTCACACCGCAACCGACACCAATTTCGACCGCGGATAAATCTCTCACCGACTGCCCCTCGTTGGGGCCTCACCGCCACTGACCGGCTCAGAATGGAATCCACACTGGATGAAACATGCCACAAAAAGTACTTCTAAATGGCGCAGTTCGGCTCTTGAAAAGCAAGCAGTACCTGCATCCAATAAGGTATCCACTCATGCTTTCTCATAGTGCGAGGTCGTCTCTGCAAGAA
Source organism: Achaetomium macrosporum (assembly GCA_033296875.1). Taxonomy (NCBI): domain Eukaryota; kingdom Fungi; phylum Ascomycota; class Sordariomycetes; order Sordariales; family Chaetomiaceae; genus Achaetomium; species Achaetomium macrosporum. The sequence goes on from MU860137.1 coordinate 27,823, forward strand.
ATGGCGACTCGCGCTATCTTCTTCTGTTGGGCTAACAGATTTCCCAATAAGGGAGGAGCTGATGCGCGAGTGTCCAGGGGTTGTTCCTCTTCCCCCAGGCTGAGAGGTGAATCCGTTTCCATCGAACTCCAGGACTGAATGAGAATCTCCTTCGCCTCACCGGCCTGTCGACCGCCATTCTTCAGTTGTCCCGGTAGCTCTGTGGCGGAAGGGAGGAAGGGACTCGGCGGATAGCGACGGGTACAAGTACCCTGACCCACGTCACTGTGATCTGGTTGCTTGCTCCTCGACCTTCCACCATAATTCTCCGCCCCGGTCTCGCGAGAGACCGGCAAGGCGAGACATGGTTGTGAGAGGCGGTTTCTGGCTGTAGTAGACCTCAAGAACGCCCTCGTCGTGAAGCAACTCTATAGCGGCTGAAGACCTCACCCTCCGACTCGTCATCGCTGTCCTCCTCAAAGACAACGTTGTGTCTCCTGGGGACGATGCTCTTTCCGAGGTCGGGTCTGTCATATGCGGGAAGAGGTACGGTGGGACCCCTGAACATGACGGCCACTTCAGATGAGGCGGGGTCGGTATACCGGTCATGGTTCGCTTTGCTCCAAGTCTCCCAGGGGCCTTCCGTTGGTTTTTGTTGGTTCAGCCCGCATACAGGGCCATAATGTCCTTCATGCCCGCAGCAGTAGCAAAACATCGGTAGAGATTGGACCTTCCGGACTGTGTCTGGGTTGAAAACAAAGCTCCTCCACAGCTCGTGGCAGGATGCGTCGATATGGTCGCGCGACTGACAGAAAGCGCACTCCATTTCCCCCGAAGCCAGTTTTAGCTTCTCCCTGCAATCTTTCTTGACATGCCCGAGTTGCCTACATTTCGTGCATCGGAGGCGCGTTGGGCAGCTAAATGATCGGTGCCCCGTAACATGGCAGAAGCGGCACATCATTTGTGGGCACTGGGCCGCGGCGTGCCCGTGAGATGCGCACATGGCGCAGAAGGTCTCGTCGAGACCGATGCCGGGGAAGTATCGCTCTCGGTATGCTGCATCTTCCCCGTCAAGCGGGCCAACGCTCGCATAGTCGGGCCCATTGGCCACTGCGGTCACTGGAGAAGGCGTGGAGTTCCCCTGCGGCAGCGGAGCCGATCCCACGGCTGGGGGTTCGCTGGGAGGGGGTCGGACAGAAAATATGGAGGCGAGCAATGCACTGTTTTGTTGTGCGTAGTGCACTGCTTCGCGCCTGGCAGTAGCTGCCCTGGTCCTAGACAATCCGTCTATCGCCCCAATCCATTTCAGATATGCTTCGGTCACCCGATTTCGCTCTCGAGTTGTGTTGACCTTGATCTTCCCCTCGTTCAGCTTGGCTAACGACCGGCACCATGCCACGAACTTCTGCTCCCAGCTACGTTGATCCTTGTGTTTGACCTCAAAGTCGGAGGCAGACTGGAGTGGCGGAATCGTCCAATCGTTGGCTTCCTGGCTTCCATGCGATGCTGCCCCGTTGCTTTCTGTCGGTCCGCTATCGTCAGTCTGCTGCTCTGGCTCGAGATTCTTCGACTGTTCCTCTTCCTTCGGAGAGTCCTTGGGTGGCTCTTGGGGCGTGGCCAACCCGCTGGCATCCGCCGACTCGGCAGGCGGTCGCCCAGGAGATTCCGGAACCCGCTGGCCTGGCGGCTTGCGGAGCTTCTCCTTGCTCGAGGCAGCGAAAGACGTCCGCAGACCGCCGCTAATACCCTGATTCCACCCACTGTGCGCCTTTTCGGGTGCAACGGCGGCACTCCGAGGCACCGATGGCTTAACACCCGGCAACAATGGTGCTGAGATCTCAGCTTCTTTCGCAGAGTCGGACCCCTTCAGCCTCTTTGGAGACGGGGGTACGGCATCTTCGCCCTGTTCCGGGCGGTTGCTCGTACCTTCCACATCACCGTCATAGAAGTCGGCGTTGGAAGCTTGGCGTTTCTTGTTTGCTGAAAGCCGGGGCGAGGATTCGCCCATCTTTGCACTTGTCTCGACGGTTGATCTTTCCTTGCAGATCCGCGCGATGAGATTTGCGGAAGCTGGAATAATGCTGGATGCTATCCTCTCCCCGACGTGCTGGTTGTGACGGTATATATGGTATGAAGATGAGGTTACCGACTTGAAGTTTGCGGGCCCCACTGCATGAAATCTGGTTGTGAGCTAATAAGCCACAGGAGAATCGATAACAGGCGTACGTGTACTGTGGTACTGTACGTAAGGTACTTAGGTACATACGACAGCCAAGCCTTACCTGAGATGTTAGTGCTCGATGTTCTGCAGGCCATCTCCAGCCTTGGCCTTCCCCAATTTCCGGGCAATTTGCGAGAGCTGAGGTACATGGGTCCTAATCTTCGAGCCCCTTGATGTCTGGGGCAGGTTTGGCCAGATTGCCGCCTGCATCTACGAAGCTTCCAGTTTCCATCGCCTCTTCCTCCTCCTCAGAAGTTCAGCCTGCCTGTGAACCTTGAAGTCCGGCTATAACCTATCCGAAACGGGCTTCATTGGCCTTGCTGCTCCAGCTTCTGTTCCCAACACTCTCTTACATTGTTCAACATCGCCGCTTGGCGCATCTTTCCATACAACGCGGCATCCGAGCCGCTTCGAGGCGCCGCGTGCTCTGATTGTCCAATAGGTCAGCGCCCGCTCCAAGCGTCACCGGCCCCAGTAGCGAAGCCGACTTCTACTCGATCGCTGTTGCCGTCACACACAGTATTAGCTCTCTTACCGTGCCGCATAACGTTACGCCGATAGCCCGCGCTCCGATTGAGTGGGTCGCTTCTCTGATCAAAGCATCCGACGCTCTCGAGCTTGAAGACTTCGCAGCTGTGACATCATACCGCCGACCGAGTCCCCGTGGCCGCATCAACCACCGCCGTGTAACATCGGGTTTGAGCTCGGTTGCCCGTGTATTCCGCCCGCTCACTCCTTCCACCCGCCCAGCTATCCCATCTCGGCTGTCCGTTCGCGCGTCGCACTTCGCGGCGACACAAACACCGCCAAACTGTCTTCCCCAATACTTCTCTCTCGCACTGTCACCTACGACGCGGGCACCAACCCTCCGCGCCGTGGAGCTACGCAAGGCAGGATGACGGACAAGACTGGCAGGAGGAGGAGATCTAGTAGCATCCTCCAAGTCTACCATGAACCGCCCGAGCCCATTGAGCAGCTCAGCGACCAGTCCGCTTTGCCGAATCTGAACGCGAATTGGGTCAACGCAAAAGGTACGCTAGGATCCATGCTGCTGGCAAATGCGTCCGCCAGGGAGCATCGCCCCGACAGTTCAGTATGGGGATTTAGCCCGTTGACAACATTTCTCTCGATAGGGGCTTGGACTATCCATTTTGTCCTGATTATCTGCCTTAAAATCTTCTACGACACCATCCCCGGGGTCTCGCAGGAGACATCATGGACGCTGACAAACATTACGTACATGTTCGGCTCCTATATCATGTTCCACCACGTCCGCGGAGTGCCGTTCGAGTTCAATGGGGGCGCTTTCGACAACCTTAACATGTGGGAGCAAATTGACGACGGAGCCCAATACACCCCTACCAAGAAGTTTCTACTCAGTGTACCCATCATGCTTTTCCTCCTGAGCACACACTACACCCACTACGACCTGGCATACTTTACCATTAATTTTCTTGCTGTTTTGGCCGTCATAATTCCGAAACTACCATTTGTGAGTCCACTCCAACCCATTCTTGTTTTACCTGTGTCTGGGACCGCTTCTCATACCCGTCGATAGAGCCACCGCATGCGTGTAGGCTTGTTCTCAGGGGTGCCGGAAGATTGAAGGGAGTTGCATCGGAGTTTGCGGTCTAGAAATGTATTCATTCCGTTATCGGAGTACAGTAGCGAGCATCATGCGGGATTGGGCGACTCAGAGAGCATCGTTGGTTGGAAAGAGAAAAGCACTGCACTGTCATTCCCTTTTGCGGGGAGGGATTGTCAGTCGAACAGGGAATCAGACTCAAGCCATTCAACCGGATATCCGAGGTTTACGATTCTTGGTGCGCAACGGTGCACTGGCTGGCCGGAAGATCTGATATTAAGGTTGGCCGATACGCGTGGCTCGGGAACGGCATGCCCCATCAGTGCGCCCAAGTTCGCCGAATGGAGCGCGGGACGGTGGTTTTCGGGACAAAAAGGTTGAAGAGAACTTCAGGCGCCTTGTGTTCGAACCTATTCTCGAACTGGGTAGCCACACGCAAGCCAACACGAACATGCCTCCGTCGGGTTATGTCGAGACATTCTCCCATCTCTGCTCCGCGTTAATACAGGATGGCCCCAGTGACATTTCTGTCCCGAATCATGAGTGAAATCATACAGCGCAATGATCCCGGCAGCATCTGCCCATAGACCATGTGAGACCTGGTGAGCAGTCTATGCCATAAATCCGTGGCCCAGGCCCACCCGTGAAGGAAATGGAAGGTTGGCTCACCAGTGGGGGATGGTTGGGATGTGATGTGTGTCGCACTTCCGTCTTCTCTGGCAGGATTCCAGATCGTATTCTGTAAACCAGGGAAAAGACAGTTAACTTTGTCAGTACTTTTGCTGTTCGCACACGACCCCTCCACTACTTTGCCTCTGACGCAAGTCAATTTACTGAGCTCCGCTCTGCCCAAGATGACGAGGCAGGATCCCTCTCGTCTCACTGTCAGCCCTTATTCCCTTGTCCTCAACGATGACTGTAATCCGCTAAAGGACTCCTGCGATTGACTGAGGAGCCAGCATCGCCCAAGGAGGAAACCCCTGACGGAAAGAAGCGACAACTCGAGGGTAATGACAAGCCTGGGGTTGAACACAATGATGGCAACCGCAAGGGAGATATTTGCAAACTAGATAAAGCGCAATCAAGATGGCAACGGAAAGCTCGAGGACGACAAAGTGGTCCAACCCGAGCGCGAGAACAACAAAAGCAAACCGCCTCACATCCTGAGGGCAAATCCAAGACAGCATTCCTTGGAAATTCCCTCCAGTGTCATAGTTTGGGCGCAACGCCTGCGCTACAACTTTACACTCCCATTCCTGCTTTTGTAAATGGTCGGCGATCGAGGAAGAGAGCTTGGCTGTTTTCCAAGGGGTGTCCCGGCTCCTTCGTTGAGCCCCTGAACCTACAAGCTGGGTCGACAAGCTATCTCGTTCGCCGAGCTCGACATTCTCTATATGGAGCCCTTGGTGTCTGTGTACATACATACAATATGAGGTGACGACGCCCAGTCTTCTTTACGTGGTTATCACCTTAAGCTGCAGACTCAGAAAGCTGTAGGTGCTGGCGGGAGCTTCTGCAACGCGCGGCATGATTTCGCCTCTCCTATTCTGCGTGGCAGCTAAGTTCACCTCACCCCTCAACCCCTCAGCGTCGTCGATCAGTTTGCTTGGCCGTCCGCGGTTAGAAACATCGGCCAGCAAGACCACGCTGGCTTAAGGCCGGTTTTGCAGATCCCGGTTGGAGACTTGCCGTCTATGTACTGCGGGAGGTATATAATTTTGGAATGAGGCATCCTATCCTGTATGGGAGAAACGGCGTGGGGCCGGGTACTCGATAGCCAATGGTTTTCTCCATGCTGACCATTCAGTATGTATGTACATACGTACTGTGGGTAGGTATTGAGAGGGTCCTCGGTTCTCGCTCCCCAAGTTGGGCCCACCTTGAGTTGCTGCGCGTATTCCCGAGGGCGTACATCCATGTGGTTCACCGTTCGTCCGATCTTACAGATAATGCCCCGGTCGTCTCGAGCTGAGAATTTCATGATGCCTCTCATTGATGATTGGACACCTCTTCTGGCACAGCCTAAAACGTTTTGACGTTCATTGCAGATCATCCAGCCTAGCAGAGTATTTATGATTCTAGCCAATGATAGGCGGCTCACAAGGGGGCATCAACCCGAGGCAGATGTCTCTTGAGAAAAGGGATAGAGAGGACAGAGGGGCAAAAGCTGTTCGGACCCGAATGGATGCTCTTTAGCTAGCTACCACGGAGCCAACTGTGGTGATTATCAGAGGGCCCGTGCGCAAGAACCTCTTATCCCCCGCAATGGCTAATCACTTGCATGGCGGGCATTGAAGCAAGGCACAGGCGCTTTGACCACGGTGTTTCAAAACGCTTATTAGGCTGTTGCTGCTACGGCCTGCCGTGGGACGCCTGGAAGTCGGAAAACCGCTCTCACAGCTTGAGCCAAGGTGTTAAAACACCAGATCCCGTCTCCTCGTAATTTTCAAATGGAAGCCCGCAAGCCGGAGCTTCCCATGCCAAGAGAGACTCCATTCGTGTAAATTTAGGTTGGTAAGGGCAGGGATGCTTCACCTTGCGTCTGCACCATGCTCTGCCGACAGTGGCCCACCAGAGCCGTCTTGGATTTTCCTCAAAATTTGGCCCCTGACGCTCGACTTCCGGCAACGACACCAGAAGGCCGAGATGCTCGTCCCAGACGGGGTTCCTTCCAAGTGAGGAGGTGGTACAGAGATTATGATGTATATACATACTTACAGACACAGTACATAGGCAATTGGAAAATATTCCGCGTCCCAGGCACCTCGGCAGCAAACGGGCCATTTCCGGGATCATCAGACCCAAAACAGACACCCTGGTGGCGCATGGGACGGATCGGCCACTCAAACAGCCGGAATTCATCTCGAAGACGCCCCTTTCTCCAAACTTGCACAGTTCTGGGGCGGCCCTTGAAAGGACCCTGGCCAGACCCGGAGCCTCTCCGGGTTGGGAGCAAGCTCAGGAGGCAGCGAAATCTCTCTGACCTTGAGTGAACTTCACTGTGGAGAGTCCGTTGGCAGAGCGGAGCAAGTTGAGCTTCACCCGACACCAATCTCAGCTCTCATCTTGCACTCTCTTCGTGCTGCATCGTCTGTCCAGGACGCGGCGATTCCGGGACCCTTCGACTTGCTGCGCCGACAAACCGCATCGGACTGCACCGAAATAGCACGGGCACCTCAGCTCCTGTCCTTGACAGTACTTGTAGTTGCGTGCTGCTGTGCAACACCGACCAAGCACCAGCGGACCATCAATCTCTCGGTCTCTAACGCGCACTGTTCGTGGCGCTGGCTGAACAGGTGCGTTCCACGCTCTCTCTGCCCCAGCGGAGAGCTCTCTTCACCTTTCAGGTTGTTCTTATGTTCTAAGGCCCCTGGCCGCATTTTTCCACGTCTCTGTCGCGGGCCGCTTGGAAGATGTGGTCTCACACCTTATCCTCCTTCCATGTCACCTGGCATGTGGGCTCGGCGGGTTGATGCTGATTGCCCTCACCTCCAATGTGCGCCGGCGGCGCCAGACACTGCGAGGTAGCAGTGCTGACACTCTCCGCCTCCGCGTGGAACGTCCGGCCGCGTGTCTTTTGGCTGAGTGCTTGGAGTGGGAGATGGCACATGCTCCATGTGCCGCTTGGGTGCGGCGCGCATCGGCGGGAACCCGAGTATCTGACTTGCTTGCTTGTGGGCTATGGATATATCCGCCTGCCTATTCTGTCGTCTTCTCGAGTCTCCAGCGTCGCTTTTGTTTCAGTTCCGCCACCCGCGATTGCGCCGGCCAGCGAATCGCAACCGATCGGCTAACCAGGAATTAGGTGTGATGAGATTCTAGTTTGCCCGGCACAGCCCTGCGAGATCGAAACGTCGTCGCCTTGGACCCGATCTCTATACATCTACGCCTATCTGAGGTGTCTTGCCGTCGTCCAAACCCGTGGCCCAATCCGGATTCACTCCCCACAGCAACAACAGCGGCACCATACCGCAAAACCTGTGCCTTACACCTGCCGTGCCGACCGGCAACCTGCATTCCAACAGTCAAGCTCTGTTCACCGCACGAAGGATAATTCGGATGCGTGGCGCTGTTGCTGTCCTGTCACACCCCTCAGCTGTACAGTTTGGTTGACGCCCTGCAGCAGGACCGCAGTCCGCAGCGGTGTCCCGCGATTCCGGCCATTGATTGCATACGTGCACCGTACATACATACACTGTATTTGCCGGCCAGTGGTCCGGTTTGCAAGCAGGCGCGCATGGCTTTATCATTAGACACGGCCGCCTCCCGGCCATCCCCAGGCGCGGTCTCTCCTTCACCACGTCTGCCGTCGCGGTCGAGGACCCAGAGCATCTCCAGCGACCGGCCGTCGACCGTCGCGCATAGCCTAATGTCGCCTCCGCTGTCGGTGTCGCCCGAGCCGGCCTTCATTGCTGCCTCGGCCGCCTCGCAAATCGTCACCAACGACCACGACAGCCATGCCGAAACGTGGTATGACCAGCATGGCATCGAGCCGTCGGGCGAGACCGCTGCCGTGTCCCCCGGGGCGCTGCAGCTCGTCAACAATTTTCTGGATCAGCTCCTCTTCAACTTCCTCTCCGTATCGCGCTCGACAGCCCTCTCGGCCCTGCGTCCGGCCGTGACCGAAGTTCTGAAGCCCAAGCTCGCCAAGGATGCCATCAACCAGGCGGATGAAGAATTGCGGGAGTACCTAGGCGGCGAAGACGAAGAGGGGCCGCAGGCGCGCAATCCCGGCGCGCCCACTGATTGGGATCTGGAGTTGGCTTGGAAGAGGACGCGCCTTCGTTGCATGGTGTATTCGTCGCTCGGGGACATGGAGGAAGAGGACGAGGATTACTACATGGAGCAGGGGCATCTCGATGCCGGACCCGACGACCGCTTCTCCGAGGCCGTCTCTCCTGCTGTCGCCATCTTCTTGACGTCCATCCTGGAATTCATGGGCGAGCAGGCGCTAATTGTCGCTGGTCAAGCAGCGTATCACCGCATGCGCCTGAAGTACGAGAAGGACCTCAAGGACGGCGCGCGGAGCCCCACGGGTGTCGCCGACAGGATTGTCGTCGAGGAGCTCGACATGGAGCGCGTCGCGCTTGACCGGACGTTGGGCCGGCTGTGGAGGTCATGGAAGAAGAAGATTCGGTCGCCTGGTGTTGGGCCGATGGACCGCTTGGCGCGATCCTACTCCAGGGACTCGTTGCACTCGGCGGCGGGCCATCTACGCTCAACCAGCAGCGCTGCTGAGCTGGCGGTTCCGGCCACTGTTCCGGAACCCGACGCGGAAACCGAGCAGGGGAAGAGCGAGGCTCGGAGCCAAGAGGAGGCATCCGAGGATCCCGTGGAGGAGTATCTGATTGCTGCCGGTATCCCCCTACCACTGGGACCGAACGATATTGCAGAAATCGAAGTGCCCGGCCTTGCGCACTATAGTGATGAGGAGAACGAGGATGAGGACAGCCGCGCTGAAGAGGAAAGCAGGCGCAGCCGTCCAAAGAGTCTAATGTTCCTGCCGTCTAGCAGTACACCCGGCCATCTGACGACGTCCACGACATCTCCTCCGCACGCCCCTAGGAGACGCTCACATTCGCTGCCAGCGCCTAGCACCGCCCGTTATAACATGGATGGGGTAGCACGGCCGGACGAGGCCGGTACCGGGGCATCAGCCGATGTCTCTCCAGCCGAGAGTCCGGAAGCGGCTGGAGCTCTCTCGACTGCCCAAGAAGATGCAGCAGAGGGCCACCAAGCGGACGTCACTGAGGAAGATGACTTGAAAGAGGACGAAGACGACGAGGTATCTATTGAAGAGCCACGGATTGTAACATCGGCCAGAGTCTCCATCGTGGGCCGGACTCCGTCAAGCGCATCCTTCGAACAAGGGAAGCCTCCCAGTATCAACACCAACCTACCAGTCCGGACACCAAGCATCCATTCAGCCCGTTTAATCGAGGTCACCAGCCCCCGGAGCCCGCCGGTTGGCTCGCGGCGCAACTCTGTGGCCGTGACCGAGTCGGCCCGCCACTCCAGCTCAGCACGTACCAGCCGCACAGTGACCCCTCCGGTTCCTGAAGACCGGCCTGGGCAGGCTCCGGAGAGCTTCTCAGGCGACAGGCTGACTGTTAGCCATGCCAATAAGCCGGGGCTAGCGGCAAGCATGTCCATCTCCGAGACCGAAGAAGCTGCCGATAAAGAGTATAGTGTGTCGCCTATCACGCCCATCACACCTCCCGCTCAGGCCGAAGAGGTCAGTCAGCCAGCGGCCTCTGCGCCGGCCGCCCCTGAGCCAGTCGCCAAGGGGCTCTACAATTCAACCGAAACTACTCCGCAAGGCCGGCCTTCCACCCCTGGGAAGGCCATCACCAAAGTCACCGTACTCCCTGCTACGTCATCTCCAGTGTCGACGGCATCATCAACCAGCGGCACCTTCTTCATCGAGTCGCTACCGGTGCTTCCAGAAGGGAGACAGATCCAAGAAGCGCCTCGGACCGACAGCCAGCGGTCTCGGGCTTCTCCCGCTGCGCATCCGCCCGCTGTCCCCGAACGGAGTGCTGGGAGGCAAACAATTGCCAACACTTCGGCTCTGCGCCAGCCGGCAACAATCGGCCAGGTGTCGGTAGAACGCTCTCGCGCCCGCAGCCCGTCGCAGGGCTCGTTCTCTCGCCCCCGCGAGCCATCAGCGGGACAGTCCAGGCAGCAGCAGTCTTCTGGTTCGCCTTCATCGACAAAGCTGAAGGCTGTGCGGACCTCGGAGGAGGGCATGCAATCCCGTATTGACGTGGTGCGGGACTTTGAGGAACTCATACAGAGCGATCAGACGATACAGTACACGCTGACCCCCGAGAACATGCGCGATTTCGATGTAAGCACAGGCTTTCTCTCATTCCCAGTCTGCACCCGCTTCACCATGTTTGTTTACGAGGGCTAATACTCGCTTCCAGGGACGGTCAATGACTGGCGGCAGTCCGGTCGTTTCGGTAAAGACGCGGAAGAGCGAAGAGGCGCGCCGCAACAGATCCCGCTCTCGTTCGTCGTCGGTTCCCCGGAACGACACGAGGACGCCCGCACCAGCGCCGCGATCGTCTGGTTCAGGATCGCATTCTGTCACCGATGGGTATCCTACGAACAAGAACTTTCCCACACCAACGGGCAAACACGGCGGGGTTGTCCCGCGGTCCATCCCCCCTATGCCGTCGAAACCGCGCTCTACCCGCGGGCCCCAGGCTCGAGACGCAAGGTTGCCGCGTGAATCCCTGGCTGAATTTGCTGAGTTTATCCGTTCGACCGGTCCTGCCGGGGGCAGCGCGGCGTCCATCAACCCATCCTCGCGCCCGGAAAGAGCACGGAACCCGGGCTCCGTGTCGAACATCAGTATCGAGACCGGCCGGGCGTCTACGACAAGCAACCCCAACCGGCCCAAACTCCAGGCTCGCGGGGCCGCCGTCGATTATAAGGATGACAATTCCGACTTGATCGACTTCATCCGACGCGGCCCACCCGCTGCCCCGGGCAACCCGCGGATCCCAAGAACCGTCGCTCCTTTCCGGAGCACCATGGACTCGGATCAAATGTCAGGGGCAGTCGGAGGCAAAGCCGTGGACGCCCAATTGCGCGACGTCGAGGTGGGAAGCAGCCAGGCCTCCAACAGTGCCACCGAGTCCTCAGTGCCGCCGTCCGTTCAATCGTCTATCAACTCCCGCCGTGCTCTCCTCGCAAACAACAAGCCCATGTCTTATGATACCGCGGACAATGACATGCCGATCCCGAAGCGCAAGACCCGCCGGGTCCGTGATCCGTACGCCATCGACCTGAGCGACGAGGAGGAGATGGAAAACGAGGACGAGGACGAGCAGCTGGCACCACCTCCCAGGAGAAAGGCACAGACCCAAGAGGAGAGTCTGATCGACTTCCTGAACAACTATTCCCCACCGCCGGAACCCACAGTGCAGCCATTCAACATCACACAGACGCGGAACACATTGAAGCCCAAGAAGAAGGCCAGTACAACAAGCCTGATGGCGAGGTTTACGAGACGGGATAGCAACGCGGCGTCCAACCATCTTGTGAGCTCCGGCACGTCGCAGATGCCTGTCCAGGCTCCGAGGAGCGGGAGCAGCCGGACCGGCGGCGCCGGAAAAGGAGGCCACGTCCCCATCCAAGTGAACATCCCCGGAGGTGTCAACGGGTATGTCCCGCCCGTGCGGACGTCTTCCAGACCCGCGGCGGCCGCGGCGGACGGCGGCCCACCCGGCGGCATGGGGCCCCGGGTGCCGATGAAGAAGTTTGAGCCGCGTGAGGCTGTCTCAGGCGCGAATCGGGCTACATCTGATCTGGCTGACTTCCTCAAACATTCCGGCCCACCCCCTGGCATGTCTCCTCCGATGGCGAATCAGTTCTCGAGACCGACGGCGGAGCGGGCCGAGGCAAACGGCATCCCCAAGGTGTTCACCAGGAGAAAGAAGCCGAGCATTTCCTAGGCGATTTTTGGCTACCTACCCGACTTGGATAGCTGGCGCAGATTCTGTCTACTTTGATATTCTTGTATAAACTTTCTATTGTTGTGCTTTGGCCGTTTGGTTAGTCAGGGGCCCACCACATCCTTCGTGCTAGAGGTGCGAAGGTGGATGGTCAGCAGACTTTTTGGGTGATGTTTCAGTATGGCGGGTTTTTGGACCATCAAAAACTTGTGCGCGGTTGTTAGGTATTCTGCCTGGTATATTTACAGATCTTCTGCCATGGCATTCTATGATCTCTCCTTGATATGGTCCGTTTTCTTATCCCTAACAAATTTCTGGATGTCGTCGTGAAGGCCGTGCTTCTACCGGTCACGGTAGCTCGCCCTGGTCGATAGATACCCTCTGGTCATCTACTGCACTCCTTTCCGAATTACAACACGATTTCGTACAGCAACCTCTTCATGCACCTCCTATCGGTATGTCTGGTACTAGGAAGGGGGCTGTGCATCGCCAGCTTACGCAACAGGGTATGGGGTACCACAAACAAGAAGGCCTTCCCTTCGGCGCAGATACCGGTCCAACGTAATAATGGAGCAGGAATAGGCGACTTCTCGCGAATGGTCACACAGCATTGCTCCATCTGCTGCTGACCTGACGTGCTTTTTGGTAGGTTGTATGCATGAGGGCGCGGGCAGGTCACTCCTCTTGGTTCGCCTGTTGGGGGTAGCACAAACTTCCGCAGCGTGTCATCTAGACTAACAGCTGGATTGGCGGTGGCTTAGGAGATACTATCGACGGCGAATAGACATCCGAGTGAGTTGTGATCTGTCGCGTCAGCATCGGACATGCCGCTTCCAACCGTGACGGAAGCCGGCATATCTGTGCCCTGCAAGCAGCTACCTGGCATGCACTACTCCGTACATGTACACCTGTTGGTACCCTCCTAGGTACCTAGGTATAGTACATGCTGCCAGCCGAGTGCGTATATTCCAACGACACCACTAGGGAGAGGGTGTCTTTGGATAGGGGGCCGGTGTCTAACCGTTTTGGGCGACCACACCCACATGCACTATGACTACTAGCCGCCCCAAGTTTTACGGTCGTATCCGACTACCAAGAACACCTATATTGTCTCTATCACTACGTATCGAGGAGAGATCAGGACACATCTTGGGAAATGTATGCTTAAATTGATATTAGTTGCCCTTTCGGGTTAAGCCCGCCGGGCGGAATAACACACACACACACACACACTACGTATCGTCATCGCTGTTATTTTTAAAGCCATCGCCACCTACTCTTTAATAATGCACCCTTTACAATAGCCATTTTAGTTTTCGAGCGATTGGGCTAGTTCTAGGCTCTCCGAAAGTCAACTTATACCGTGCTTTTGTCCAAGCATGCAATCTGGTTGCCTGCAAAATTCAGGTGTGTGGCTGTGCAGGTGGCAGAGATGCTGGATACGGTTAGACACCCGCCCCCTAGCCAAAGACACCGTCCCCCTAGTGGTCTCGATATTCCAATCCACGTGATGGTGCCCTCCTTGGGAAACGTCTGTTTATGTGGTCAATGTGATGTACATGTACATGTACCAGTAACTTAGCTTGTTTGAGCAGGCTGGCGAGGGCTGTCCAGATCAGCTTGCGCGTGGGTGAAGATTACCGACTCCCGAGCTTGCCGAGGGGCTGGGCGATTGACCTGGGATGGGTAAGAGAGCTGATAGGTTGGAAGACATGCATTTGGGGATCGGGCCTGCGATGAATCATAGGTGATTTGCAAACAACAAGAACTAGACATCTGCAAGCGCAATTGGTAGCCACTCGAGCCACTGCAGTCGGGTGTGGTTATCGTTATCGCTGTTTACAACCCCTCATCACTCAAGCAGCACGGGAGCCCCTCACCTCCAAGCAACCCCGCAGCAACAAGCAGCACCACCACCCAGACGATCAGCGGCAGAGTCAAAACGGGGCAACCTCCCATTTTCTCCATGATACATACATGATGTACCCAGCCGACAGTGCTCCACACTCTTGAGGCGGTCAAAGAATTCGGCGTGTCAATCGCTGTAGCCGTCCGCCTGTCGGTTTAGTGCTAGCTAGCCCCACAGCCCGACGACGACCGGGCGTTCGATTCGCAACATGCAGGCGCGGCGTCTGTCTATACGGAGCTAACTGGAGACACTTCCGTTCAGCAAAACAGTATTCGGATTCGGCTCCCTCCCCATCTGATCTGAGGGTGAAAGGCCTACCCGGGACGGCCGGGCCCCCTCAGGTCAGCGTCATCACTCCGTGGGTGAGTGAGTGAGTGAGTGAGGCGGACATTCCATTGGTGATGGCCTCACCTTCGGCATCCTCGACGGGCTCTCCCGCGTCCGATACCCTGATCCGTCGCCGCCAGCAGGACTACGACGGCTCCGACGCGGCCACACAACACACACCGCTCCTCCAGACGCTCTGGAGCCTACAGGTGCCCCTGTACATCACGCACATGTCGCAACCCGCAGCAGCGGCGGCGCCCTTCGTCGTGTCGGTGCCGCGCTTCAGCTACCTCGCCTTCCTGCTGCCGCGCCTGACCGCCTACTACGGCGTGCCTTGCTCGAGCTTCCACCACGAGGAGATCCAGCTGCGCAACCTGGCCGTCGGCCTGCTGGTCGACCTGTACCAGCCCGCCACGCTGCCCTGGCGCCTGGTGGTGGGCGACGGCCCGGAGTGGGACATCGCCGACACCTTCACCAACTCGGCCAAGGAGGCCGACTTCGTGCGGAACGGGAACGCCAAGCAGATCATGAGTCTGTCCAAGGAGCATAGCACGGCCTTGTGGAACGCCGTGCAGGACAATGATTATGCCACCTTCACCAAGATCAACAACCGCCTTCTCAACACACCCACCCCGCTCAAGAACGTCCCCATCCGCGTCTACATCCCCTCATCATCGCCAACCGACGCAAACGACACGGCATCCGGATCCTTCAAGGTAGTACAGGCGCTCGTGGCGCTACGACTGCCCAACAGTAAGCACTCATTTCCTTCCCCTTCCCCGTTTTACCCCCACGTCCATCCAAGACAAGCTCCGTGTATTGCACACACGCACACTCTCCCTCCTCCTGCGGGAGAGCAAACTTTCAAAAAAGACGACTGACCTGACCCGCGCTCTGGTGGGAACCTGCCCAAAGGGGTTCCACAAACACTAGGCGCCGCTCTGAAGAGCATCCTCCCCAGTCTGTTCCCCAGCAGCCGGGATCCTGTCCTGGCGAATGTGATACTCCATGGCGGGCCCGTGCCCTTCCGGGCACCGCTGGAGGAGCTGATGCGCGAGGCTGCGTATCCCGATGGGTGGCTGTGTTTATGTGTGGTTCTACTATAACATTTGTTGAGATACCCAGTTTCTTTTTGGGGGGTTTCGGGGTGGCCGAGAGGAGAGAAGAGAACAGAGACGCGAGAGGCTCTGTAAAATAGCTCACCAGATTATGGGAGGAATTTCATAGCTCAATTCTCTTGATACGGAAGAGTTCAGTACCACAGGCTGGGTCGGAGTGATGTGTATGTATGTACTTCGGTATTCTTCGAGCGATGTGCCACTTGCTTGGCTCTTCTATCAGCAATCCCCGTGTATGATCCATGCATCTATGACCGCCCGGTTGCCTGCATTGTTCTCCCGCTCCTCCCCTTTCTGGTGCAAACAGCCTTGACTTAGAAACAGACACCGGAACTCTCCTCCTTCGCCTTGCAGATCCTCAGACAATGTACATCCATACAGGGCCAACGCCGGAAAAGTGGTGTTATGTATTAGGTTGTGGGCTCCAAGGCTGAACAACTCTCCACCGACCAAACCCTGCGATGAAATGGGAATGGAGGGAGAAAAGGGCGCCGAGGGGAATATGGTTTTAAACACATTTGTAAGTAGGGATAAGATAGTCCGAAAACAAAACAAGAAGCCAGTAAACATCAACTTCAGAGAGCCGCCTTCCCAACTAACCAGGACCTGTTCGTACATAGTGGTATCTCCGCCGCTCCTGAATCGAAACAAGGCCATGCAAATGCTATGAAACAGGTCCCGAGGTAAGACGATGCACGACTTGATTTGATAGCCCATTTCCGCCGAAGCGATAAAACAAAAGAGCAAGGGAGGCACGCCTTTTCACAGCGATTCCGCATACCGAACACGGGACGGTGGCCCCACACCTTCTACATTCTACCACCGCATTTACTGCAGGGCGGCGGGATGGAAGGTTGAGTGGTTGCACTCGAGCCGAAGGTCGGATGGAAACCAGGAGATGAGGCTGCCCGTCCTTTCCCTGATAAACTCCAAGAACGCCGAGAAACGCTGCCGATATAGCAAGGTTTCGAAGAGTGGTAAGCCGACAATAGGGGAAAAAGGAGAATCCGCCAAAAACCGTTTCCGGGTAATCCAGATTTCAGAGGGGTGGTGGGTGGTGCTGCATCGGAGGGAACATCGCGGGATGTGCCCCATGAACTCCTACCTCAGGCCCAGGCACGGGCACGGGGACGGGCCCCGTGGGTACGCCAGGCATTGCCGTGGGGAGAGGCGACGGCAAGGGTGGAGACATGCTCGCCATTCCGTTGTTCATGTGGCTGACCGGGGAGTGCAGAGCTGTCGGTGCCGAGACAGGCGGCATGGGCGGCATGGGCGGCGCTGGCGGCATCGTCGCTACGGGTGATGGTGCGGGCGGGGGCCCGCTGCCCGCTGAATTGGTAGAGAAGCTAGACCCGGTCGGATGGTCCATCGCCTCGATGTGGTTCGGTCTCCCCCAGAGCTCGCGCTCCAAGCCTTCCAGTATGCGCAGGTCGATGTTGAGGGCGCTCGTGGGGTAAGCGATAATCCGGAAGAAGGCAATCGTCCTGCTGAACAGTTCCCTGAGGACCTGTTCTTCGACAAACCGACTGAGAGTAGGATCCCTGAACACGGCTGAGAGCGTGAGGAGATTCCCCCATTGCCTGTGGAATCACCGCGTCAGATACATTGTTCTGAGCCGGAATGAGGAAGGCGAATGGGATGGGGGTTGAGGAATGGGGAATGAGACCGGGAGTGGGGATAATGGAAATAGTCCGTACGCATGAGCAGTTCCAAAAACATTGGTAATGATGAACCGCTTCTCCTTGAGTCCGTGGAACGCCCGTGTACTCTCGATTAAAGCCCGCACACCCTTGACGGCGTACTCAATCATCTGCGGAGTTATGTCATCTGCCGAGCTTGACTCGGGGTCAGTAACGGGCACCAGACCGTTGTTCGCCGCTGATTTCCTAAAGTTGATGTCGAGGATTTCGCGAACAAAGGGCCGGTAAGTGATCACCTGAGCGCCCCAGTATTTGGCGCGCAGACGGGCAGATAAGATGTCCCCGGCCGGCGGATCGTTGAGGGGGTCGAACTTGAACTCGGGCGGCACGAAGCGCATATCGAGGGAATTCTGAATGTACTCAATGATGTTCGGCCCTCGAAGCGAGAGCGGTTTCTGGGGGTCGTAGAGCATCCCATGGATCTGGTTCAGGCTCTTGCGCAGGTACAGCTGTGCAAGGTAACTCTGAAGCACATGCTCGTCAAAGCCCAGCTGTCGAGCCAGGTTGATGTTAGGATATGGCATCATGTCCTCATAAGCCAGGATGTGCGACTGTGGGAGTGGCAACTCGGCAATAATGTCACTGTTTACGATCCGTGTCAGTCCCAGGATGTCCAAACGTCATCTCACACACCATCTTACTGGCGAATCGACTTACCTCTCCAACTGCAGACACGTCCAGAACGCAAAGACCAGTTGGTTGTCGGACTTCTCTGTCACCGCGTTCTGGTCAATGTGCATAGCTGCCTGCAACTTCCTGAATCGATCCAGGCTCCTGCTCATCGGGGGTTAGCAACAGGTCAGCTGGGAAAAGATGAAGAGGGCTACTCACGGTCTCATCTTGATCTGTAACGCAAAACCGGCCTCCTTGATGTAAGCATAGCTTTCCAATACTCTCCCCAACTGGCCATGGTAGAGCCCAGCCAGGAGATAAGCATAGATATGCCGTAGGCTCGTTCCGGCTAGCTGTCCTCCAAGAATATCAGTGGCGTAGGCGAAATAGTCCAACCCTGGTATCACATCTAGATTTCTCTTTAGAGACGTTCCTCCCTTGGCGGATGGTCCTCCTCCTTGGAACGAGGAGCGTCTGCTAGGCCCGGGCGGCCGCTCGGACCCTTCCTTGGGGGAAGGGTGGGAGGAGTGCGAAGGCGACGAGGCCTGAGTGGGAGAGGCCGGGTAACCGTTGCGCGCTGCTGGCGAGCTGTGAACGGGCTCGCTAACAGGCACCACGTCGGGGATCCTGTCCTTGTGCAGACAGATCTTTCCTAGAGCAAGCACCAACAAAACGAGCGCATTATTAATGGATCTCTGGAAGACGGGCTTGGCTGACTTGGGCGACGCTGACGGCGATTCGGCGCCATCGGGAGCCGGAGACCGCTTCCTCTTGGATCCTGTCTCGGGCTGCGATGACGGTGTCCCAACGAACTTGGCGATGTTGCTGCCACGAGGCTGTCTGCTCATGCTCTGCTGGACGGTGTTCAGGAACACCTTGACCATAGCCTTCAGCTCGACCGGGATAATGAGCGGATGCATGTTCTGGATGTTGTCCTGGTAGCTCTGGACGTACTTCCACACGATCGTCTCGCTGAAGTCTAGCGTCTGCATGGCGACGACGGGCTTGCCGTCAATCGGGCCGGGCGAGCCGCTGATGCCGCCCCAGCAATCGAGCGGCGAGGGAGCACCGCCCGCATCCGAAACGTCGTCCTGCACTACCTCCATGGCGCCGGCGTCGCGGAGGGCCTCCCTATCGGCCTTGTCGACCCGAATGCTGCTCTCCAAACCCTCCCCGCGCCCCCAGATTCGCAGGAGCCCGCGTCTCTCTTCTTGGCGGATGGGGAACTCATCCACATACTTGACGTTCTCAGCCTCCAGAATGCCCCGGACAAGGACCGAAATAGGCGGCCACTTGAGCAGGAAAGCCGCCAGCGTGGTGTGGTTATGCGGAATGGAGGGGACGCCGGGCGGCACAATGGGACCCGGTTCCACCTCCTTCTCTTCCATCATATCACGCGTGATCGTAATCGCCTCCAGGGTGTTCATGTCCGGCTTTGCCGCCGAGGCGTCTTCGGCCGACGGTGAATTCGCATCTTCGGCAGTGGGCGGCGCCGACCCGGCCGACTCGGGTCGTTCATCCTCATCCGGCGCTGGCTCGGTCTGGAGGTCAGCCGACGGTCGGATGCGCACCATTTCACGCTCCAGCTTATCCATGCGCTGCTCAAACGCCTCAAATCTATCCCGCAGCAACAAGAGAGTATCTAATATATCTGCCGCGATCTTGTCTTGCCTGGATCCAAGAGGGTCAGCGGCGCGGGACACGGCAACTCGAGCCGAGGAGCAGTTCCACTCACTGTTTCGGAACCGCCTCCCGATACTTGCACTCGACCTTCTTCTCCTTGCAGCTCTTGCAAGGTTTTAGCTCATCACACTTCGCTTTTAGCTGCCGGCACATATCACAAGCCTATTGGGCCACCCATGGGTTAGCCTAGCCCTGACTCTACGCTTCACTTCCCCCCGCTGGCTCGACGGGGCCACAAACCTGTGATGCTCGCTGCGCCTTGCGCTTTCCCGTGGCGGCCGCCACTTGAATCGGGTAGGGGAGTTCGCCATGCGAGGCATACTGCGGCGGGTAGTCGTAGGGTTGAGGTTGCGGCAGCGGGGTCTGGGGTTGATAGCTCGATTGCCGACTATACATGGGTTGCTGCGGGCCGCTGTCATAGCTCATGTGCCGTCTCTCTTCGACGTATGACTGGGAGTGGGGTGGCGGCGGCGGCGGAGGTGGCGGCGGCGGGACAGCAGAATGCGGCGTCACCGGCGTCATGGTATCCGCAACGCTGCCGCCCGTCGAGAGAGGCCTGCGCAGTTGCGGAAGCGTGGTGTCCTCGGCAGGGTCGGCCTTGATCATCGGCTCCCTGGGACCATAGGGTGGGTATGGGGGGTGCGCCGGGGAGTGCGGAGGTTGCCTATGTTCTTGCATTGGTGGAAACCTGTCGGGTTCATGTTGCCGTCGATCGTCGATGGGAGTATGCGATGCGGAAGGAGGGCGAACCGGAGGAGGCGGAGGAGGATCGCCGGGGCCGTGAGGGCGCGCGAAGGAAAGCGGTGAGTGTTGTTGATACTGGCTCGACGGCGGGGAGTGGTGAGGCAACTGGCCAGTCGTGGGAGACGGAGTGGGATGAAGCAGTGATACGCCGTGGTGTGAACCCCCTACCGACCATGACGGGCCAGTCGACAGGCGTGGTCGCTTGGTGTCGGGCGCCCCGTGGTCCATGGCTGGGGTCTTTATATACGCATGCACATGAACGCTATCGAGACCAGGCGGCGGCGGTAAGGCGCAGTCCAAGCAACAGGGCAGCAGCAAGCCCGCCACCGCAGCATGGAGCACGGGTGCGGAGAATACCAGCGCCTGGGGGGTTAGGAGGACCAAACAGGTGAGCCGGCAGACCCCGTGACTGTGTACCTCTCAGACACTGCTGCGGCGCGCGATGAGAGGTGTACTGTACTGTGTAGGCTCAAAGAGCAATCGGCGGAGGGCGGTCTGACAGAGCCGCGGGGTGACGGGGAAGGGGGTGCACACCAGAAAGCTCTGAAGCCCTGGCTGGCCGGCACGGAAATGCTCCTCAGCTTGGCCGTCCGCCTTACTGATGAGGTCGCGTATTAACAGTAGCTCCGCCGAGGAAAGAGCAACAGTTACCTAGTTGGGCAGCAAAGGTACGGTATGTGGTCTGTGTTGCGCGTTCGAGATTTCCTGGGGGTCCGCGAAGTGGGGAGGACGAAAGCAGAGCTCGGATTTCGGCAGCCCGGCAGCTGAGATAACTCGGGAAGATCCTTCTTCATCCACACTTTGCAGGCCAGAGGACGGCGTATCGGAGCGCATACAGAAGCCGGTGTGCGCGAGATATGCCGGGCGGTGCGCTGCGACAGAGCGGTCGCAGGAGACGGTCAATGGCGAAGAGTTGGGAGCTGGTCAGGCGCTGCTGGTTCGGGCCCTGGAGAGCAAACAAATTGAGGTCCCCGGCTCCATCAACCCTGGCCAGCATGTCTCATCAAGGGCACCCGGCGAGACCAGGGTGGTGGAGAGCTGGGGCGTGCTGAACAATCAGACGCGCCCAAACGGGTGGGACCTCAACAGCTCACTCGGTCCGGGGTGTGCCCCTCTGCTGCGCTCCTGCGAGGCAAAAGCGGCTTTTGCAACCACGCACCGCCCGCTTGGGTCGCCGGCGAATGGACGACCTGGACCCAACGTTTGGTAGCTCTCAAAGTCTTCGTGGTACTATGCCGTTTTGGTCTTGAGTCCGTTTGCTTTGTGGAGAGGGGTCAATGTCGAAATGGGCGGTGACGAAGACCGATACTCGGGCGGACAAACAGGCTACCAAAAGCACTGACGCCGACAGGGAGTGACATAGACCCCGATGGTAAGCCGATAGGTATCCCCAACTTTCGAAACAACCGTGGCACAGAGCTTCTCAACCGGACCGTTTCTCCTCAGCGCGAGATCTCTTCTAAGGGAAGCCTCAAGCGACGCGGAGATTTGATCGATTTGTCCCGCAAGGGTGGCGCCCCAGGCAAGGCTGGTCAGATAACCAGAGACCCATGGACCGCCAAGCCGCGACTCGGGCTCCAACGCGACCAAGAGAGGTGACGCTAACGTCGTCCAACTTCCCAGACTTCGCCTTAGTTCAGGTGGCAGAGTACCGAAATCGAGTACTGTACCTCGTACCTTAGTTACTATGGCAGCGGAAAAAGCGAGGACTAAGCAGCAGACGAAGAAAAAGCGGATTTCAGCAAGGCCGATACGGACAGCAGCTCTGGGAAATTGTGCCACATGCATGAGGCGCGTGGTGGACAGGGACCGGGCGGGGGTAGACGGGAAGCACCCCAGGTTGGAGGACTTCGCAGATTTGTGACCAGGATCTGATTTCGCACCGTACCATGATTTCGCACGACGCTCCTTGTGCCGTATGCATGTCGGTACCGATATATGTATGTACATACACAGATGCATGTACCCTACGTCTGTAGGCAAGTAACATCAGTCGACCATCACGTACCGAAGAGCCGACGATGCTGTTGGACCAGGTGGGCCTTTCCCGCGATGATAAAGTGACTTCTTTGGTGTCCTCGCTTGCGTTCTCGGGACCGCAACCATTCCCATGGCACTGGTGCCGGGCGCCATATGCACAGCGGGAGCACATTGCCTGTTCACTTCATATTGGTCGTTATGTCAAAGACATCGGCGAGATAACGTTACATTGCGTGAAACAAAAGGAAAAGCGGAGGAAAATCCGCATGTTCGTTGCACGGGAAGCCCTTCAGAACTCGAGCGTGTTCGACCACTGCTGTGTAAGTACGGAGAGTATTTCCTTGCGAATGCACTGACGGAACAGATTGGAGTGAGCAGTTGAGGGAGTTCCAGTCCTGCCAGGGGTGGGAAGGAGAGCTCCTCGGGCCCCAAAACGGGAAGGTGCGTGCCGTGAAACATGGGCCTTCGGAACTTTCCAGGGCAATGTCCTGCCGAAGCCAGCCTCCTTTTGAGGCTCCTTGCCTCCAATCGACGAACTTAGTGGCAGGAAAGCCATTAAGTCGACCTATGATTTCGAACCTCCTCTAGGTGGAAGCCTCACATGGACGGTGTGCCCCTCACTTCTCCTGCACTTTCTTCACCGCTCGCTGTGG
Organism: Achaetomium macrosporum; assembly: GCA_033296875.1. Lineage (NCBI taxonomy): Eukaryota > Fungi > Ascomycota > Sordariomycetes > Sordariales > Chaetomiaceae > Achaetomium > Achaetomium macrosporum. The sequence continues at coordinate 50,799 of MU860137.1, forward strand.
GGGTTGGAGGATCCCAAGGTGAAGGAGGGGCAGCGCCATCCTGCGGCACTTTGCTTCTACACAGTAAGGTGCCTTATCTCCAGCTCGACTTTGGCTCGGCCGGTTTACATCCCGTATAGTGCAGACGGTCAATACCCTATCACAGTATATACCTACCTAGGTAACCTAGAACGACTACATACCAGTATCTTGAAAGCTTAGGAGCCTGGTGTACTGCTGCAAACCCTGGGGTGGGGCATGGGCCACAATCTCGAAGTGCCGAGAAGGAGGGGAATCTTGCAAAGACGAGCCGCAACTGTCTCATTTTTTTGTCATTTATTTCTGTGACAGGCAGAGCCGTGCCACTGGCCCGTCACGAAGTCCACAAGCCCTTACTGAGTTTTTCGCGGGCAAATTGCCGTGACCGTCGCTTCCTGTGGTAGACTTTGACGGCGCCATTTGAGGGCGGGCGGTCGGCGCTGCCGCCCCAGCCATTCGGGCAAGGCGGGAGTTCGGACGGAAAATGTGCGGGCTTCCCTTGCTAGTGCCGGCCCGCCGACATGGTCATGGAACGATGGATGAGGTGCGCCGTCCAATCATCCAAGAGAAACGCTGTCCCAAGAGCGCGTGGCCGGTCCAAGGATTTGGAATTCGCCTCAGGTCTGCTTGGTCGTTTCGGGCCGCTGGGGACTGACTTAACTTCCTCAACCCACTGTTGTGTCGTACCCTGACGTGCGTCGGAGACGGGGACTCGAAGACACTGCCTGTGTTCGAAACACCTCAGTTGAACCTCGATAGTTCCTACATACCTACTGAGCCGGCGTTCAAGTCCATACCAGTTAGTCATCGTAATATGTGCTGCTTAGCACTGCGTAGGGCAGTCGCATGGAGATATATCCTTAGATGCTCTCTATGCTCCCCTAACCCTAACCATGGCTGGCTCCCCAAGAGGATCTGCAACATCGTGGCCGTCACTTCTCTCAAACTGGAAGAGGACGGTAGCGGGGTATCTCTATTGTCTGCATGCCGGCCTACTGTGTAAATATGATACCGCAGCACAGTACCGTAGGCGGTCTGCTAAGGGGAGATCAGTGCAGCGTTTTTGCCATCAAGGCCCTCACGAGTCACGAGATGGCAAATTACCTAGATAGATGCTTTTGATGCTTTTGGCGGTCATTCCTGCGACGAACAAAAAACATGGAGCCCAGCGATCCACATCAGTCCAACGACTCCAACCCAATGCTACCTTGACGGCCTGAGGTAGTGGAGTGTGTATCGGTAGGCTCTGATCGTACGAATACCATGTACTGTACGGAATACATTTTGGACTCCTGGCGGGATGGCCGGGGTAAATGTGTTCGACCAGAGTTTTCATGTGATAGGAGATGCGAATAAATTACTGCTTTCGGATGCGAGGTGAGGAGCATTGGGGAGAAATGTCACGATGATGATCATCCGTCTGGTGGACAGTTTTGGCAATTTCGTAGATTTTCCCTTGAGCCGATATAGGGAGACTGAGAGGGATACGGGAACATAATTGTAGGATTCGCGACAATTCGCCGATATCTGGTTCTCCAGTCTTTCGTTTGCCTCTCACGGCCCACAGCATCGCGTGATAGCATGCGGGTCGCAATCAGCAAGCCGATCGGTAAGCGCACCGTGACATCTCAGCACCGTGTGAACCATACTCATGTACCTATTTGATGATGGGAAGTGATCATTGGTTGGGAAGCGGGAACATGACCAAAGTCCATCCAACTACCACGTACGCGTAGGCTGAGTCGAGAATGCCATGTGCGGGGGTTCAGGGGGCCTGCGACACGTCTCGAGTCCTCCATCAGACCGAATGGCAGCAGGAACTTTCAACATGGCAAGCTCTCTCTTATGGAGACGACAATGGAGAGCAGGACCGGCGAGAGGGAAAGGCGACGGAAACGCTGCAGCTGTGTCCCGCTTTCACCTGTTGCTTTTCTGCCTCAGCAGAGTGAGACGGCCTGGCAACGAGGCAGAGGAGGCCGACAATTGGCAAACCCCGCGACGTTCACCGTTTCCTGTCTCCTGCAGCCGGCTTTTCCTTCTGTCTGGTTCTGCGGCTCTCCTGTGGCGAATATTACAGTATCCTCCAACTTCCTTTTCCCAAGCCTGGCAGAAAAACTGTCTGCCTCTTATCCAGCGCTGGCTGGCAAGTGTTGCTTCTTCTCGGCAACCAAAACCTGATCCAGTTAGACCGGTCATAAATCATCAAGATGATTCCTACTGTTTCACCACCTTCCTCCGCTTCGATTTTGGGCGACTCTGCCCGGTGACGCTCTCTCTAGTTTCGCCTGGCCCCTCAGAAGATGGCTTAGACGCCCCGGCTTGAACGGCCCTAGCTACCACCTCTGGCTCTGGCTCTGAAGATGCCTCGGTAAACACCAAATCCCCCGTCTTACCCAGGACCTCGCGACTCGCCTCTTCTAGTAGAATTCCGAAGGCTAGCAGAGCAGTTTCGTCCATGCTCCTCTCGTCGATGGTCCTGGCTCCGACGTAACAGCGAGGGCCCAGTCGTGCTGCGGCCGCCTCGTAGAACCTGCTGGCATAGCTGTGAACCGATTTCAGCAGGCGTCCGTCGGGGAGATGTCCGAGTCCGCCATCTGGGAGGTCTTCGTTGGCCCAGTAGATGTCCTGTTCGGCATAGCGGACTGGGGCATTCCTGCGCCGGAAGAGCGCCTCTTCAGGCGCGAGCTTCGGGTTGCGTGCCGAGTAACGGTCGGCGACCGAGCTCAGGCGGCGTTTGCTCCTACCGCTGGGGGTTTCCAAGTCACTGATGGCCAGATTAAGCGTGACACGGCCTGGCAGTGGTTCAGTGTGTGAAGCAGTAAGCTCGTTTGCTGAAGGAAAACCAACCTGCGACGGCATCATAAACGTTGGCATCGCGCCCTCTCCGTCTCTTAGCATGGCCAGGCAATGCAATCGATGAAGATGCCGAGGATGATGGAGATGCCGGAGCGCTCTCCTGATCCGAGCTCGAGAAGGTGGCGACTGAAGACGCCTCCATGGCCTCAGTTGTGGATGGTTGCCGTGGTGGTTTCAACCAACCGCATACAATCGAAGGAAATCGAGTTTGGTGGCGGTTTCGGGTCTCATGGCAACTTAAATCGCGATCGGGTTGTTGAAACGCCAATTGTGAAAAGGAAGTTCATCCACCTCCCACTTTGCTGAAGCTGGAAGGTTGAAAAGCTCTCATCCAACAATTTGCATGTTGAGCTTCTGTTGCTGCGCCCACAGTGACCCCACTCCTCCCGAAACGCTCACACAGCAGATGAACAGCGCCTTTCCCAAGACAACCAGGACAACCACCACAGCGCACGACTTACCCTCGACGGAACGCGCCTGAACGCACGCATGCTAGTTCGTAGAGAATAACCCCGGTGGATATTGAACCCATGGCATGAATTCGCTCTTGCTTGAGCGGTCCTTGGGCCACCTCGGGCCCAATGCATTCGCCAGGATCCAGACGACGGCGCTGCTGAGCTCCTTCTCAGCAGCCCCGCGCTTCCGCTTCGACGGCGGCGAGCGCGCGGCCGGCCAGCCAAGCAGCAGCGCGCTCTCACACGCCGGAGCTTCCGGGCATGAAGGTGATACGGTGAGGGCTTCTCTCTGGGCGCACCAGGCTGGTGTGAGTGCCTTGGCGTTGGAGCGGTTTGACGGCCGGATGTGGGTGATGAAGCGCCATGATATGTTCATAGCCTAGGTATATTTATCTCTGACCATTCCACACAGCCTGATCTCCGGCGGCTCGGATGCGACCATCAAGATCTGGGATCTTGAACAGTGTCCGAATCCATGGCAGTCTCACACCTACCGCCCCGTCGCCGTGGTGCCTCGAGCCAGGACCGACCCGTCCGCTCCCGGCCGCGGTCTTGGCCCCAGCTCTGCACATGGTCACCGGTTCGGCGTCACTGGCCTGTCCTTTTACCCGTTTGACAGTGCCGCGTTTCTGTCGTGCTCCTACGACCAGACGCTGAAGCTGTGGTCCACCGAGAGAGCATCTGTCTCGGGTTCCTTTGACCTCGGCGCGAAGGCCTACACACACGCCACTTCTCCAATTGCTTCCCACCTGCTCGTCGCCTGTGGGACACAGCACCCTGCCGTGCGCCTCGTCGATCTGCGCTCTTCTGCTGCCGTCCAGTCACTCGTGTCCCCCGGTCAACTCGGCGGTTCCGCGGGGGCCACGCTGGCAGTCGCCTGGTCACCGGCTCATGAGCACGTCCTAGCCTCCGGCTCAGTAGACGGGGGCGTGCGCATCTGGGACGTGAGAAAGGCCAACGCGCTGGTTGCCTTGCTTGATCAGGAGGACATCATCGGCCTCACCACTGATCCCGAAACAGCCCCCTTGCAGGCTCGCCAACCACGCCTATCGGCAAAAGCGCACGCCGGGCCCGTCAATGGCCTCACCTGGACCGACGACGGTGCCTACCTCATATCCGCAGGCTATGATCGCCGAGTCCGTGTCTGGGACGCCGCGACAGGCGCAAACACGCTTGCAGACTTTGGCCCGAGCATCCGAAACGGCCAGATGGGGACCGTGACCATGTTTGTCTCGCCCGCGGGTCTCACGCCGCCAGGGAGTGAGCTTCTATTCTTCCCGAACGAGACAGAGATTTTGGTGATGGACCTGCACGAGGGCTCTACTGTCACGAGGCTGCGCGGCATGGGACCGACGCTGGCTTCTGTCGGGACGCAAGGAGGGGGCGAGAGGATCGTGAGGAATCGAGTGACGAGCAGTACGTATGCTTACAATCATTCCCGCTGCTCATCGGCCAAGTGATGCTGACGTGCTTTTAAGTTGTATGGAGAGGATCTGGTGGCGGCGGCAGCAGCAGCGGTGTGGTCATGGGAGGAAGCAACTTCCCTGGTGCTATCTACAGCGGGCACTTGGATGGGCAGATCCGGGCTTGGCTTCCGCAACTCGAAGGTGTGGAAGACGAAGCGGAAGATAAAGGGTCACAGGATGCCGAGGCAATCGGAGCCAAGAAGCGGAAGGTTCTTGACGATGCATTCCAGAGCCTAATGGGCAAGCGGATCACTTTCTCCTGAGCCTCTGAGCTAACAACGATAGGGTGAGTCGTGTGTCATATGATAATCACAAAGCAAGCGAGTTCACACTTGTACAATTCAAATATGTTTCCGGCAGAACAATCATTCATGTTCCCTCGAATCCAGCTACTCTGCGCTGCTGTGTGGTGGTATCTGCTAATAGTACAAGAGGTGCAATGACAAAGGATCATAACTCATCACGAGTCAACAACCTGACCCCCTTGTTCATCCGTCCGAGGAAAACAATCAGATCCCGCTAAACCTCTCCTGGTGCGTCTGGACACTGTTGCGCCTCTCGCGATGATGAGTGCTATCGTCGTGCTCGATGGATGGCGCCCCGACATGCTGCCTCAGCACTGAAGGAGGGACCTGGGCAGCGTCGGTGGGGTCCCGGTATGTTGATGTTGTTGTGCCAGATCTAGTTGGAGCAAGGTTAGCTTCTTTCGTGCCCCGGGAGGAACCCATGACAAATTGTCCTCTGTAGGGGTCTCGATACTTACTTACTGGTAGGTCTTGTTGCCTCCCACGGTCCGGCTGCCGTCGAGGTCCGAGTCGACACGGGGGTCCATCTTGTTGGCCACGTCGCTCTTGTGCGGGCCGGCAGTGTTGGCGGCAGGGCCGGGAGCAGAGCCGACGGCGGCGCGGCCGTCGCGGTCCGAGTCGACGCGCGGGTCGGCGGCGTTAGCGATACGGCTGTTGTGAGGACCGTGGGTACCAGCCGGAGCACCGTGAGTGCCGGTCATGCCGGTGACGCCTGAGCCAGCGCCCGTGGTGTGGTGGGTGGATGATCCGAAGCCGCTAGTGCCCAAGCCGGTGCCGGTGGTACGGCCAGTACCGAAGGTGGCAGAGTTGTCGCGGTCGGAGTCAACGCGAGGGTCTGCGGCGTTGGCTAGGCGAGAGCTGTGAGGCCCGTAGGCACCCTCGCTGGTGCCAGTGCTGTAGCCCGTGGTGCCGGTGCCGATAGTGGTGGAGTGGTCGCGGTCAGAGTCGACACGAGGATCCATGGCGTTGGCGACGCGGCTGCTGTGCGGGCCGTGGACGCCCTCGGCAGTGCCAATCCCGTAACCGCTAGAGCCGTACTCTCCATGGCCAGCGGTACGGCCGGTGCCTACCGTGGTAGAGTGGTCACGGTCAGAGTCGACACGCGGGTCTGCCGCGTTGGCGACACGGCTGTTGTGAGGACCGTGGGTGCCTTCGGGCGCTCCGCGGTTGTCCTTGTCGTGGTGAGGGTGGACGGCCTCCTTGATCTTGTTCACAATTCCGGACATGTTGATGGTTGGTGGTGGTGATCTGCTAGTAATGGGTATCAAGAGTCTTTGTTTGAGTGCTTTGCTGATGGATGTTCAAGTTGTTTCTGTGATGATGATCTGGAAATGTTCTTCCTCCAGCAAGAGGAGGAGGCGACCATTATATCCCTTTGCGGCAGGGCCAATACCCCGTCTACGAAATCACCTTGGTAACAACCATCATTGCTAGGCGAGCGTGGCCCTTCGAACAGTCTGCTATGTCGTCAATGGAAGCCACCTTTGGCCGGGTTCGTCAACTGCAAACGGGCCACGGCGTCATCGACGTCATGACTAGCGTATTCAGGTACACCTATGAAAGCAGCGGCCGATGATGGATTGCCGCAACAAGCATACACGGAAGCGGGTACGAATGCAGTTCCCCACAAGATATTCAAGAATGTTGGAATACCACATGGCAGTGCTGAGTGTGATACGGAGCAGAATGAGGGCTACAAGCCACTTGTTGCTTGGCAGGACCTGAATCAGTCGAGGCCTGATGTCATCAGGAGGCGAGTGAGGTAGCGTTTGTGGCTGGTGACGCTCACTTGCAGGGCTGAAAACAAGTTCTCGCCCAACTTCCCACATGGTGAAGTGGCCGCTTATGATCTACGGATCAACAGATATCAGGGTCCTGAAGTGTCTCCAAAAAGAGAACTGAAACTGATCCCATCAAACCTCCTTTGACGGGTTGGTGCGGTGCGTCATTGACCCCACAGCAGCGGCCCATATGCAATGGCCGATTGACAGGTGACGTCATAGGCATCAACCACAGCGAGCAGAGGATGTCCGCGACGCTCTCGCGAAGCTCTTGGGAAGCTGTGAATGCTCAAACATGCTCTCAAGATATGATTCTATTCTTGGGACAATTCCATTCTATGTGAAGCACCAGGAGAGTTCTCGCGGATCACATCCCCTCTAGTGCCGGAATTTATGGGACCGCTGAAGATAGTGGATGATTTACGTTTTGGACAGCGATATGGAAATATTCAGTTGGATTCATTACCACATTACGGTGCCCGAGTTCCATGCCGGGATCACGGAACTTGACGTGGAAGATATGCAATTAGATTTGATTTGAGTCCTGCTGAAATACATGGAGCAAGGGAGCAAGCAGCCTTTACGGTATCAAACTCGGAATTATGGCTGCAAATACGTAGAAAAAACCGGGGTATTAAAGAGCAAGCTGCGGGTATCATAAGTGCGATGGAAATAAGGGCATCGACGTGTAGCAAGTAGCCGCGCCGATGGCGACATCTCCGAGCATGCCCAGAGAACAAGACGACCCGACTTAGACTCTCGAACGGTACCAGCGGCGTCTATAATAGGGACCGTCGACTGGGGCTGTATGACGGCGGACCCAATAGATGCTACACAATGTTGTCAGCATGGCGTAGCTCTGGCCAAGAAGAAGGTTGTCACCAGTTCCTTACCCCAAGATGGCGCTGACAAGCCAGCAGATGGCGCTCAAGAAGGAAAAGGCGATGACGGCCTTCCACTGCGCGCACGAAGCAGTGCCGTCGAAGTTGATGCCGTCCCAATCAAAGACATCCCTGGCATTTGATGGTCAGCACCTGCCTCCTTTTCCCAACACACTGGCTACGGCGTCACGTCTGTGTACTCACCCGCAACTGTCATCCAGCCAGTCAACAAGCAGGCCAAAAGCAACAAACCAGGCCACACTGATGACAAAGTCGACCGGCCAGTGGATGAAGGAACCGCTGAAGGGGAAAAGCCAGATAATGGCGAGCAGGATCGAGAGGCCCGCGACCACTTCGGTGTAGATGAAGCGCCCAAGGTGCCACGAGCTGGTGCCTCGAACCGCATGCAGGTAGTCGCCATTGAGACCTGCCACGATGGCGGCGAATGCCAGCTCTGCGAGGCGCAGGATGATGGAGAAGAGGTCGGCGAGGATCATGCTGACGGTGTTGTCCGGCTCTCACCTCGTGGTCTGGAAGCGTGGTGATCTGTGTTGCTTTTCTCTTCCTGTTGACGGCGTGTATTCCGTGAGCCTTGATTGAGCCCCGAGTGTAAGCTGCAGTGCACGATCCGCGGAGTATGTCAGACATCCTTCGATGTTTGCGGAGCCGGAGGAGCAACTGGCAGGTTATATGCCGTGTTATACATTACCATGAACCTTCAAATTGTATAAAGGGCCGCGGGTTACACACCATTCGTCGTCATCCACTTGTGGCAGTCCAGCAAATCCAGTGCACCCCAAACGTCACCCTGGCAGTGCCTGGTTACACATGTATTGACCTTGCTTTGGGTGGTTGCGAAAACCTGATTTCTCCTGCGCAATCACACGTGAAGATTTGACTGGCTGCGTATCAAGCCTAAGGTACTGTGTTTGAGATGCCGCAGGTGGTCAGGTTGCGGGATGATGTCATTCCCTGTTGACACCCATAGGTACCTGTCCGATCATACCATCCTGGGTTCTGCAAGAGAAAGTAAGGAACAAACATTGTCAGTTTGAAGTGCTCATGAGAATCTCCCATCATATACGCACACGTAAAGATTCCGGCGACTGTTGTCCACAATAACTTCCACCCATCCCGGCATCCCCTTGTGATCTCCTACCAATAGTACAGAGCCTCCCTGTCGTTTCTTCAGACAGCCCTTCGAAACCTTAGATTAGGCGCCCGTACGAGATATGCAGCATGGGTGCATATCGTGTCAAGTCAGCATGGTTGCATGGACATCGAATATGCTGTTACGCCAACCATCTCTTTCATTCTCCCGAATTCTCTGCGGAGCCTGTGTGGCCTCGTCCCTCCACAACTTGACGATACTGCCCGGAGCATAGACATTTTCAAAGACTCCATGCCCTGGCTGAGTGACGCCGACACGAGCGTAGAGATCCGGGTCCTCAGCGGGCGTAAGTCTCGCCAAGACAGCCTTGAAGAAGGTCTTGAGATCTTCCGGGTCTGCGATGCGAGTGGCCCGGAGCCTCTCGCGTGCGAAGAGCAACTCGCGGTTCGCCGCATGCAGGGCTTCGCCGATAGCAGTTGCAATCTTCATCTCCATGGTCTTCCGGATGATCGGCTTGAGAATTGGCTTGAAAAGCCAGGACAGCAAACGGAACTTGCTCTTCCGCAGCTTCCAGTTCAGCTTGTGAATGCGGACCCGGACGCTCCTGAGTGTGACGATCTTCTCAAGCCTGTCTCTGCCAATTTCGAGGTCAAGCTGGACGTCGAGACCCCTCTCGTCAAGTTCAAACGAGGCGATGCCCTCGTCTGCCAGCCGTAACAAACACGAATGTGCCCTGAGCCAGTAGCCGATCTCCTCTCCTCGAATAGAGAGCCCATCAATCCTGATCCTGACCAAGGTCTTCATGGTCGAAACCGTACGGAACCTCGCCTTCCGGATCTCAACATCATTGAGGGTTTCAACGCGGAGCTTGTAAGGGAAGAAGGATGTATGGTTGACCGTGAGACCAGGCTCAAGAATGAGATTCTCGAGCAAGAGATCGACCTGGGGCGTGGCAATCTCAACCCTGGGAATGGGTATGTAGTTGATTGACTGGATTAGCCGCGGGACGAACACGTTGATTGAGTCCGCCACGAGCTCGGTATTCGTGTACTGGCCCTTTGGTGAGAGAATGTTGGCGATGGTGCCCGAAGTTTTGATGAGAGCGTTCACATCCTTGTCCCTCAAAACCGAGTAGACAGTAGACTGCAGCCGTGTCAGAAGTCCGTCTACATCGTCTCGCAGAGAAGAGCGAGACGAGATCTGCTTGATCTTCGCCCGGAGCTCCTGGAAACGCTGCTCTGCATGGTCGAAGAATGATGGGTCTGTGAACATCTCCTGGAGGGCATTCCCCAGCTGGCCGACGAGATCCTCGAAATCGGGATCCTCACGGCCATGCTCCACCACTGCTTTCAGGCGGTTTTCCAGCTCATCCCATTCATTCGCCTCGCCAAATGATCGGAGAAAAGTCCAAAAATTCTTCAGGGCCCGGTCCGTCTCGCGGTTACGGTCGACATCTTCTTCGGCGGCCTGGAGAGTATCCCGCGCTATGCGGGAGTACACCATAGCATACCGTTTGAGCAGAAGCGACAAGGTCGAAACCGAATCGGAGTAGTCCCGGCGTCGACGGAGGTTTACCACGACATCCTTCAGGCGGTGGACCATTGTGTCCTTCTCCGGACCTTCCCACTTCTGGATAATGCTGCTTTCAGCCTCTTCGACGACTGTGGAAGCTGATCCGCTCAAGACCTGAGAGATCTCGTGGGTTTGTTCGGCCAAATCCTCCTGCGAAGGCGGGCTTTGAGAGTCCTTGCGTGGCTTCTTCACCAAGCCCTGCTCCTCCGCGGAAGGCTCAAGGCGCTTTCCAGCCTCCTTGGAAGCTTCAGACACAGCAAACGCTGTGTCTTTGAAGACCTCTCGGGCCACAACGCTGAGATCCCCAAGAAGCAGACGGAAATCCGAGTTGGTCAGCAGCAAGGAGCCAACTGTCTGAAGGCTCCGGTAGACTAAACATCGCTGTCAGTGCGCGGCCGTATCCCACGCCAATGCCAATGCACTGCACATACCTGCCGCCGTGTCGGCTTTTGCCTTGGCCTTGCTGACGCGCTCGGCGATGTGCTCCATGTCCACCGACACCCTCGCCTTGGACAGGTACCAGATGAAGTCCTGGATTTGATCGTTGGCATTTTTGTGCTGCAGGAGCTCAATAAGCTGCTTTATCCACTGTTTAGTATAATGCACCAGGGCCTGGCCCGAGTCGCTGAGCTGGGCATTGTCGGGGTTGAGGAAGTCGGAAGCAAGCAGAGTGCGGAGGCTGGTGATGGCTTGCTCGTTGGACGGCATGAAACCCTTGGACAGAGCGTGGAGCATCTGGTATGTGTGCAGCTTCTGATGCAGCCGCCGCTGGAGCACCGTGTCATCATTGTACTGAGGGAGGAGCGGTTCCCGCTCATCTGATTGCCGGCGACGGCCAGACCCAAAGCAAGACGAGATTGAGAACATGATGGCGACGACGGTCTCTGTCTGCTCAATTACCCAGGTGCCGTGGTTTGCCCGTTAGCCCCAAAGCCTGGTGGTTTGGGAGAGCCCGACTTGGTGTCTGGCCATCTGCTTGTCGTTGTTGCCATCTTTGGTCAATAGCAGGTGTGTCTGTCACGATGACGTCGTGGACCAGTCCACACTCAGAACCCCCGATGTTGAGCCACAATATGCAGTCGATTAGGGTGCTGTGGCGAGTAAGGTATGTTACATTAAAACGTCATAAACTCGTGTGCATATCACCCGTGCAAACAACCAAAATCCGCACAACTTATGAGCCGGTGCGCTCCTATTTTAAAAATCTATCTATCCCGACCCGGTCAGCAGCAGAACATGAGGTCAGAGGAAAGTCGCAAAAGTTCGAAGAGTATTGCCGCTCATCGTGTCGAGGACCATGACGGCCTGCACAGCCACAGTCTGTATTAAGACGTGGGTCTTGCCCCGCATCCGGGCGCATCCGGCCTCTGTCTGGTCAGCGAGGATCTCTCGCGTGGCATCGGATCAAACAGCTGCCCAAACCTGGTGACTGACGTCTTGCTGTGACTGGGAGGCCTGTTTCGGCTGGCAGGCGGCAAACCGCTTTGGGCCCGCTCAGCATCTCTTCGTTACTTTTATGCTGCTGCACTCACTTAGTCTTTTGCAGGGTCCATTTCAAACGTGGAAAGATGCGCGTGCCTCTTTGTGAATCAGCAACGGAAGCTGGCACCGAGTACTTAATCAGTGGGCCACCACGCTGAGCAAGCATAGGAAGTGGAATGTGGAATGGACCTTCGGATTTGCGCGTAAGCCATCCGTCAACCGTACTCGCGGACTCGGCATTTGGAAGCACTGCCACAATCTCTTTCTCTTGGCTCTTAATACTCGAGGCACTGCTAGTTTGGTTGGTATTGCCCGCGATTGCTTGCCGCACAAGGTGTTTGGGCAATTTTGTCACGCTGATCCGGCCCAAGCTCTACGTAGGTAACCCTTCTTCTTCCCACTGCCGCCTTGCCAAGCCTTCCCACACCAAACTCTCGACATCATCGCCAGGACTGTAGGGCTCCGCAGGTCTCGGTATCACACCTCCGTGAGGCCGCCGTCGCTCACGACGGCAAGGACCGCTTTCACGATGGACTCCAACGGGTTGAAGCGCAAAGATACCACAAAAGGGCCACCTCTGCGCATCTTATCGCTTGGTACGTCACAAGGCGCAGCGGTGTGTTTGCGCAGCCTTGGGAAACTCGACTGACCGTTCGGTAGATGGAGGAGGCGTGCGCGGTTACTCTATGTTTCTGATACTCCAAGAGCTTATGCACCGGACATTCGTCGAAATCGAAGGGCGAGCACCGCGGCGATCCGAGATCCCGAAGCCATGTGACCATTTCGACCTCATTGTCGGCACCGGCACCGGCGGCCTGATCGCCTTGATGCTCGGTCGGTTGCGCCTCGACATCGAGACATGCAAGGAACTATACGTTCGGCTTACCCGCATGGTGTTCGAGACCGACAAGACCATCGCCGGCATCCCGTACCGGTCAACTCTGTTCAAGGCGACAAAACTAGAAGAGGCAATCAAGGAAGCCGTCAGGGAGCACACCATCTACGAGAAGGAAGGGAATGACGGCTCGGATGCGGGAGGCTTCAGCAATATGATGAGCCCCGTTTCGCGCTCTAGCGCCGCACATCCACGGCGGAATCCTAGCAATGCGAGCGTGGTAAGCTTCAGCGCTAAAAGCCCCAGCGCGCAGTTTGCTAGGCCGGTGTTCTCGCGCGGCGGCGGGAACCCCAACGCTCGTTTGTATGATGAGCGAGAAAACCGAACCAAGACGTAAGTCCATTCTAGGTGCAGATTGCTGCTTTCCCCTTCTGCTCATGCTCGTGCGTCACTAACATCCTCGCCAGTGCCGTTACCGCTGTTTACAAGGGCACTCCGAAAGGCGGGGCGCCCGCCATGCTGCGTTCATACGACTCGAGGCGGGAGCCGGCTCCAGAGTTTGATTGCAAGATCTGGGAGGCTGGGAGGGCGACTTGCGCCATCGGACTCGCTTTCAAGCCCATACAGATCGGCCAGTCCGTGTTCCACGACGATGGGGCAGGAACCTTCAACCCGTCCGTGACGGCGCTCGACGAGGCAGTAGTGAATGAGTGGCCAGGCCGCGAGGTCGGTGTCTTTGTCAGTGTTGGGACCGGAAAGCGCCCAAAGGGTAGCGATACCAACTCGGCTCTGTGGTATGAAGGTTTCCTGGGCGAGTTTGCCGAGGCGAGGAGAAAGTTGATTGCGAAGATCGAGGGTTGCGAAACGGTCCACGAGTTTATGAAGAGGGAGCACCTGGCAAAGCGCGGCGTTAACATCGAAAACTACTATCGACTCAATGTTGAGGTTGGAGTGGGCGAATTCGGCATGAACGAGTGGAACCGGCTCGCCGATATCAGCACAAACACCAGGAGATATCTCGCCCGGGAAGAGGAGCAGAAAATGGTGCAGGGCGCATCGGCCAAGCTGGCCAAGATCCACTTTGCAAAGCAGAGGTGGGAACGCCTCAGCCTGTCAGCTCCGGACATGGCGAAGACGGTGCCCGATATAGCACTGCCCCTGGCTGTTGAGCTACCTGGAGACATACCCGTCGCTCCTCACCCTAACACCCCGTCCAGCCGACAGTCATATGACTCGGGGCAAGACACGCTGCCGTTACGAGGGGCCACACCGCCACCGAGGAGTTCCGGTGAGCCGCCACGACAGTCGCCAAAGCTGAACCAGCTGCCGTATCCCGCTGCGCCACCCGGGCGTTCAGACAAGCCAGCCGGCGTCACAAGCCCAATCCGGAACGAAAGAGCGGCTGATGACTCGGACCGTCTGGTGGTGAACGCCCCAACGCCATCACAGTATCGACTTGCAGCAGGGACAGACAAGATCGCAATCATGGGCCCAGACGACCACCCAAGGCGATTCCAGGATCCGTCGATGCAGCCTCCGCCGTTGCCGCCTAAGACTCCGCTCCCGGAGCGCCAGACGAATTATGGTCGGGCATCTGCCCCGGTGCTACCGTATCCTCTGGACGACGACGCGCCCCCGGCGGTGAATATGGCGAGAAAGCCGAATTATAGCGATTATAGCGTCAGATAGTTCCCGGTCATGCCGGAGGCTTGGTGAGAGGGATTTCCTCGTGTGGCGGTGGCAGTTCAGGAGCGTGACTGGCCGTATTTTCTATTTATCATTCGACGAGAGACGATATCCAGGAGTTGTTTGCCATGTATATTCAGTTGAATGAGTCCGCAGGCCTTGGGGCTATACAGGAGTATGGGGTCCGGAGTTCGACCGGTATTGGATTTGAATGTGATGATGGGGGTAATGGGATACCAAGTATAGCGAAGGGGCCTGGTTAGAGCGTGTTGTCTGAGCCAGCCATACGAATTCATGCCGTGCTTTTCAGATGTTGTGGGTTTGTGGTCAACGCAATCAGCACCACCAGCAGTGGTGTGCTTTACACTTCACATGCTTAACAAACCTAAAGGCACTGCAGCCTGGGTTATGGGTCGGAGTGTCGGGCAGACTTCCCCGGGCGAGAGAGCTCTTCGCTCGCGTTGCCCAGTGGCCATCCGTGGACGGAGCTATCCGTGGGTGACTAGGAGGGTGTGGAAGGAGCTCCCCGGTGGGTGGGTGACCAGTGATAAAACGGGGTTCTGATTGCTTGCGAGGGCTCGGGATTCTTCTTCCTCTTGCAACACACAACATCTTCACAGTCACCAGTCATTAGTCGGCTCATCGGCCGGGCTAGGTGCCAGATTTATCGAATTCACCTGCTACGCACCAGTCATCCTGTTCACCCTGCATTTCTGTGGGACATTGACAGGCTGAAATGGGTGGGTGTGGCGGTTTGAAGGCCCGGGAAATTCCGACTCATTTCAAGACATCCGTACTTCATAGATTAGGTACCTCTATGCATTATTAGTCCCACAATATCAGTTTCCGGCAATGGTTTCCCGCCTACAGCTCGATCACTTCCGCAGCTTTATCTGCCTATCACCAGCCCTGTGGTTGATTTTCTCCTCCCTGTCCACCGGCCGGTCTAGGCTCTAGTCAGGTGGTTGAAGGAGCCCTGGGGCCAGCCAATGAGCAGAGTCCCGGCTCTGCACACCTCCACCGGGGTTTTAAAGGTTAGCGCGATACTTGCCCCACCAGCTAACCAAAAAATAGCAAGCAAGTATAGGTACTTTAAATCTGATGGGAAAAGCCTCATAAAATATAGTACTCAATACATCCACCGTCAGCTGCAATCACCTTCCGTAGCCGGTCTGGCATTGAGTGTGCCAGCCGCAGTAACAGGTCCTCCGGAATTGCATCCCATGCCTCCTGAATAGCCGTACGGAGAGCCGCAA
>MU860138.1:0-66199 GCA_033296875.1 Achaetomium macrosporum
CTTTTCTTCTCCAAGCTCAGTGTACTCGTAGAGTCGTCACCAGATAGTTGCAATATACTCCTGGGACCGTTACAGAAAAGGTCCCGACCGCTATCTCATTTGACTCCAAGAAACGAGTCAACTGGGGCTACAACATCCCGGGCGATGCTAAGCAGGGGAATGGTTCAAGCTTTTGCTCGTCGACGATAAAGATGTTCCAGATGACGTCGGAGAGTCGCCCAAGATCAAAGAAGCGCGTGCTTATTTGAAGAATGACAATAAAACGCCGGTCGAAAATATCGCTCTGTTCCTTCGACACTTATGGAACCACTGCGCCGAGCGGATCACAGAGACCGTCGGTCGAAACCTGGTGAACTACTCCAGGTTTCACGTGGTCATCACCGTGCCTGCCATCTGGCCTGACTATGCTCGAAATCGAATGAAGGAGGTTGCCAGCGAGGCCGGCATACTCACGAAGCGCGTGGCCGGTGAAACTCAACTCAATTTCATCTCTGAGCCGGAAGCCGCTGCTTTGGCGACGCTTTCCGACATGGAAGGCCGCTGCGATATTAAGGTTTGCTAAATGCTCATTTTCCTATTTTCCACGTAGGATATTCAGCTGAGTTCTGTTTAGCCTGGCGATATTTTTGTGGTCGTCGACTGCGGCGGCGGCACTGTCGACCTCATCAGCTACGAAGTGACAAGCACTGCGCCGATGGCTGTAAAGGAGTGTGTCAAGGGTCAAGGTATGCGTTGTCATCTCGTCCCCTGTAAAGGTACCAAAGAAACAGGCAGCATAACACTCCATCATTAGGTGGTTTATGCGGGGCTGCTGTGTTTATTGACGAAGCCTTCCTCGCTTTACTGGTGCAAAAGTTTGGCCAGACAGCGTGGGACAAGATGAAAGCTCAGTCACGTCAGCGACTTCTGCATGACGAATGGGAGCATGGCATCAAGCCGGCTTTCGACGGTCGGGAACGGACCTGGACGTTCAACATGCCTTTCGAGTGTATCGAGCTCGAATCGATCAAGCCAGGCTCTCAGTTTCCCCATGTCACGCTCACTTCAGATGATGTCCGAGGAGCATTCCGTCCAACTGTGGAGAAGATTTGTAGCATGGTCGAAGAGCAGGTCGCGGCTGTCAGGGCCAAGAAGGCGGTGAGCCCCAAGGTAAGTCCGAGTGCTCGAGCTGAGAGCTTTTGTTCTTCTGTTTTCCGTTTTAGTTTTCACCTTTTCCCTTTTCCTTTTCGCTCGTGCTGACGCAGATTTATCATCATAGCACATCATCATGGCTGGCGGCTTTGGGAGGTGCAAGTACTTACTTGCTTCATTGAAAGAGCACTTCGGAGGAGGAATCGAGGTTCTTCAATCTCGTGGCTCAGGCCCGTAAGTCGAGCTCGACGCAAACGCCACCTCACACGATGCCTCCCGATACTTGGCTGACCGCTTTCTTGCGACGCAGGTGGACGGCAATCTGCCGTGAGGCAGTGATTCATGCTGCAAACGCTGAGGGAGTCCCGACTTTCTCGGCAGATATCCAAGCAAGAATCGCCCGAGCCAGTTACGGAGTCAGTCGGGACGTGTCTTGGTGCGAGAAGACTCACGATCCTAAAGACAAGGTTTGGAAGGAATCACGACAGTCTTGGTGGGCCAAACATCAGATGAAGTGGTTTATCAAAACTGTATGAGTCGTTCAGCCGTGCCTCATCGAACCCAAGCAAGGGCTGACTCAGGACAGGGCGACGATATGTCTGCGTACAAACCGATGAGATTTGAAATCATCAAGCTTTATACTGCAGAGGACGCCGCCAAGACGAGACTCAGCAAGAAAGTTTACACCTCCACCAGCACACCTCCTTCAACGAGGCTGGACGATACTGTGGAGAAGCTGTGCCCCATCGAATGGGACGCCGAGATAGACATCACGTCGTTGCCAACTTACACCAACCCACCGGGCAAAGTTTATTACCGTCTCACATACGAGATGGAGATGACATGCGCAGCAGGGTCAGTTGACTTCGCTATTTACCACAACGGGAAGCGGCAAGGTTCAAAGAATGTTGTGGTGGACTACGAAGGGATGTCCTAGATGGCTGGTTGTTAGATGGTTGAGGCGAGCGGGACATTGGGAGTGCTAACTTGTTCAACTGGATCAGAATGACAGGGGCGAGCTTTTTCTACTGGCAGTACTTGCTGTGGGGATCCATTGTATTGGGATCAACACCGAGGGCTGTTGTTCCGAATCTGCGAGGGACACCAGGTTCTTATATGTGACTCTACGGTCCAAATAATTCCAAGGGCCAAAGATTGAGGAAGTCATGCTCCGATTTCACACTTCCAGAGACTACTGTGTATTGAACACAATATTGACTTTTTGATTAGTTATAGATGTTAACTTTATATACTAAGTACCTACCTCGCTAGCTCACCATGTCCCGCCATGCTGGAAGACTTACGACGAGGCCGCTATGCGCGACGCTAGGTAACTATCAACAACAGCAAACAATATTCATCATCGTACGTGCGCGGACGCGACGTGTAAACAATAGAGCAAGCCCAAAGCAGCAAGCTGTATCCGTCCTCATATGTAACCGTGTCCCGGTGGCGAAGTAAACAATAACAACTCATAGCCAGAAGCCGCAGTAAGGTATTTATTCATGAGAAATGTATTCCTTGCACCCATTCTTCGAAATTCCAGCCCCTATTCAACATCTCGCGATCGCTTTTCACGGGCAAACCTGCTATTACGGCATTACTTAGTTATCCGCTGGCATTCGATATCTCCTATTGACGTAAGTTGAAATTCTATTAACTATGTTATTTGACTTCCATTTCCAGTTCCCATCCCTTCGGGCTGCCGCCTCCAAAATACCCTCAACTAACATCCACCACACCAGCGCGTACTCTGTCCAGTCGCCAAAGTGCCGCTGAACAGCACCGGCGAAGCCCTGCCGACCGTCGGAGCAGGCCGCGAAGTTCCGTCGCGGTTTCCAGACCCGCCGAGGCTCGTCGACAATGGCGACGACGGCGGGCCATCCCCGCGGATGAGCAGAGGGCGCGAAATAATACCCTCGGCTCTTCTTACCAGCGATGGCCGCAATCCCTACGGCATTCAGTATCTTTTGTGCTCTCTCTCTGGCCTCCGCGACAGGTTGTTCCAGAGGGAAGACGAGAACAAGAGTCTAAAGAGAAAGGTCGAGAGGCTCAGAGAGCGAAACGCCGAGTTGATGGAGGAGGACAGATTGCTCCGTGAGTATGTTTCCGGCCTGAAGAGAACCGTCAAGCTCCGGGATCCAAGCCTGCGTGGGGTCGGCTCACGGTCGGAGCCAACAGTCAACGGAAAATATGACAGCCGTAGAGTCGATGAGGACAAACAGAGCGATAACGACTCTCAGGCAACAATTGAGGTTGAGGACCAGGAAGTGGAGGATGTCGACGAGAGTGTAAACCTGTTCCCATCGGTCCTTGAGGAAACGGAGAGCCCGTTGCGGCCTCAAGCTCGCGTGGGCCCAATGAGATGGGTCGAGTGTTCTTAGGTCTGGCTTATTCAAATTTGATACCTGTGTCTATCAAAGAGCAATACCCTTTATTTAATTCAGAGAAGGACTTTTGGGTACTTAACTCTGTACTCCCAACAAAGACCACCCAACACGGCGGCATACCTAGCTAACACAGCATTTGCCAGTATTGGATTATCAGAGAAGGCTTCATGAAGATCCGAGGGCACAAAGATACTCATACGGCAGTGATAGCGAATACCTCGGGCCCGTCTGGCGTTGGTCATGAAGCCGGCGCAGAGGGCAAAGGCAGTGGTAAAGACCTGTATCACGCCGAGCCTCTGCAGCGTGGTGTTTGCGAAATACAGACCGTAGATAGAGCCAACCATCAGCTGCGCCGCGAAGAAGATGATGATGGTTTCCGCGGCGGTTGGGATCGACTCCTCGTGGAAGCGTCCAATGTGATGCGCTCCGTCCCGTGTGGGAAGCAGATGATTATTTGATTGTCCTTAGCTAGGTGGTTACATCTACTTAGTTACATATCCGAGATCTATGTTTGTGGATAAGAAGACTCTTTTCTACACTTCACCCCTTTCCATACCCTAGCCTTTCACATCCCAATCAACACTTGGCCTTCTGTGGCGTTCCAACATTGGTTGATAGGTAGTTTGGTACGCTCTCTTCAACATCTTCTGGATGTTGAACAACCGTGGTCCTCTTGGCGACCATGCAAGCAAGTCCTGCCCAAGCTCAGCTCTCAATCAGGGTCTTCAATTCGTATACTTGGGTTGTGGAATCTCGCGCATCGCTAGCAAAGAAGCCTGGATGCACCACGGTTTGCAGGACAACGGCCAATAAAATCAACCTTGCAAAAGTATAAGCAAGAATAGTCGTCAAAGATCGGGCGATCAGCCCGATAGAAGACTCACAAGCCATCAAAGATCATAAACTCGGCTTCTTGTCGCATCAGGTGACCACCAACACCGCCGGCCATTTCGGGGATACTGTTGAAATAGGCGTCAGTATGTCTGACTGTCAACATCACCACCTCCAGTCTCCCACTCACCGGTAAATACATCGTGCTAAAATGAGAAAGAACGCCGCCGTCATTGCTAGCAAGAAAATCCTAAGATTTCTCGGCAGAAGCGCAAACACATCGGCACCATGTCGACGACCAATCCGCAGGGCAAAGTCGGCTGCGAGGAGCCCCGCAACTACCATGATGACGGCCTGAAACGAGACGCCGAAGATCATAATCGTGTTCCCAATGGACCCAGCGCTGGGGTACCTTTCGCTCATAGACGCCACGATACCGCCGCCACACTGCAAGAAGAAGCCCGCCAGGTCGGCGGTCACGAAAGGCCAAGTCCAAAAGCGTTCCGGCAGCTTCGTGTGCTCCGGGCCGAAGTGTTGAACCAGCGTTCTCAGGGTCGTGTACAGCGCTGCCGCTAGGAAGGACGGCGCGACCATGAGCAGCACTAATTGTATCGGCAGAGCCGCGCCGTTCCACGGGTTCTTGTGCAGGAACAAGCGACCGATGTAGCCACAACATTCGCCCACACAGCCGACGAAGGTCAGTATTGAAAAGGTCTTCCAGAGCCGCCAGAATCGCCAGATGTGATAGCACTGGACCAAGGCACAGATGGCGAAGACAACAGCGTAGAAAGCATTACCACCGAGGTTCGGAGTGTAGCCGTATACGGTTGCCTCGACCGGACAACTCGGGGAGACTGCCTCGCATTCATCGGTAGAGTCGGGCATCGTCGGACAAGAGGGAGCGGGCGTGGATTAGATGGACGGTTCGGGCGAGAATGGCGATAGCGATCGGTTGATAGTGATAGCCTTGGAGAGCAAGCAGATGATTGATGTTGGGTTATCACGGCCAGCATCTTGGGAGAAACCTGCTTTCCTTTCATACTTATAGATAGAATGTCGACCACCTCGAGAAAGTCACGTCCCGGTAGCTAACCGCCTGCGCAAGTGGAGGAAAGGATGGGAGAAAACGATCATTGATTTGCCCTGGCAAAACCTCAAGAACAGTGTCTTGCAGACCATGCTAAACGGCGTAAACGATGTGAACGATTTAAACGAGCTGAACGAGAATAAGCCTTGGCGGAATCACCCTTGCTTCCAGCAGAAAGCCCTGCGTTGCTGAGCAGGCGTGGCAGGGCAGCATTTCTGGGCCACGCTTGGCAGAATCGGAAACAAATTAACAAACAACCTGGAGATCGTTGGAGCTGAATGTAAGGGATGGCGTGGGTATCTACATATGTACGTACAACAGATAACGCGGAGATTCAGCCACTGTTCCCGCTCATGCCTGCGTCGATCTCACCCTATCTGCTAATTCGTCGGCTCCTGCTCGTATTTGATGCTCATGATAAGCCCAATCAACTGTCACCACTTCTTGCAAGCTCATAATGTCGCTACAAGCCCGCAAAATCCGCTCAGACCATCCCGATATCCACCAACATTCATGCTCCGAAGCGCGGACGAGGAGGGTGCTGTAGGCAAACACTAGAACCGCGTGAGGTTGATTATCACGAAGACGCGCCCAATAATCATCTTCGACTGAAGCCATCCAGGCGGCGGCCAACCGATTGTGGTCAAGTCCCGAAACGTACCGGTCCAGGAACACCTGCAACTGCTGCACTGCACGCTTGTCGGATTCGTGGTGCACTTGGTCCCGTAGGCGCTGTAATGCTTGCCGCATCGAGGAAACCTGGTCCCTGGGGACGGGTGCTAGGAAAGCCGGGTCTAAGAAAACGCCCATGGGACTTTCCACGATGGTGTCTCGATAGAGGCGGAAAACTGTCCGAGCGCCTCGTATCGCCTCCACCATAGTTAGAATGTCGTTGAGAGACTGTTGCTCGGCCGCGACTTCCGGAAATGCGTACACCCATATGCTGAGAAGGATAGCGTACGCAACAATGACTTCCGCAGTCTCGGACGAGGCGGATGCGACCATTTCCTGGAACTTTGGGAGGCTGAGAGCATGGTGATAGAGGGAACGACTCCGGTAGAGGTCGCGCCGGGCGGGTTCTCTCCACGCGGAGTGGATGGCTGTCACCGCCAAGATGCCATGTAGTAGGACGGCGTTGGAGGCGGCAAGAGCAGGTATATAATGTTGCCAGGCCTGGATCTGTCGGGCTCCCATGAAGAGATGGTTGCACGTGTCAGTAGCATAGCGATGCATTAGCGTCATGTCGAGAAGATCAAAAGACGGTTGTGGCGCGGAGGAATCCCTGGCAGCCCAGGGCGAAGGTGTTTCAGACGCATTAGAAGCCGACGGCGGGGACCCCGGATTTGATTGCACGCTTGGATAGTGGCAGTTGGAGCGAGTCCTCATGCATCTTCCGCAGATGGGCTCGGCTTCGTCGCACTATGGCGAGTGAGCTAGTTGCACGACGGGGACGAGTTTCTACATTCGCAATGTACCTTGATTCTTCGCTTCCTGCACTCAGTACAACCAAAGCGGGACTTTCGGTGGAAGCGGCGTGGCATCTTGCTCTTGTGTACATTTGAGGCGGACAAAGTAAGGTTGAGAGGAGTATACAGCGGTGCCACTAACATCAGACAATTCACAATTAGAGTTATTAGTGTACGTAGAAGCCGAAATAACTGTCGCTGATCCCCACGTTAAGAGCTACACATAAGGCTGTGGGTTGTGGGACTTGCAGGGAAGTTCCTCTACATATATATGGGTACAGTACATGTACGTAAGGATCGGAATGTCTTCACGGCCCGAATTGGATTTGAACCTAGATATTTGCCGATAGACATACTGTGGTATTAGGAGAAGTTAGCTTCACGTCTGGCGGCCTGTCTAACCTGGAATCTACTTACTTTCATGAAAGCTCAGATCGATGATCCCTCAAGTAGGGAATTAACTGACGTGGCAGTTCGCTTGAAGACATGTTTCCATGTGCCCAGGCTCAGCCAGGCTCGTCTTTGTGTGGAGTGACCCCAACACACTTGCAGGCGCGACTGCAAGCTTGCGCGTCCGCACGCTAGAATACAGTACAAACTCGCGAAGGTGGCCAAAGACCCCCTGGTCCGCAGGGGCTATGCAGGCTAGGTACGTAGCTATCTATTGGCTGGATCGCACCGGATCTGTTGCAGTTGTGCGATATCCGGCTGATTGGTCGAGATAGCAAGGATCTTCTGAGCTCGAGGAAGAGGGATTTGGTGGGCGGTAATATGCCACAACACAAGGGCGCAGGATGCCTTCCCCGAAAGCGCCTAAACCACTTTTTCAAGTGCTAAGCAACATCCTCCAGGAGTTCAGTGACATCATCTGGCGCTTCAGTCCCTTAGATGGGTCCAGCGGGAGCTTCCCCGTCGCGACGGCATCAGGGATTCCATATCCGGACTCGCAACAAGCGACGAGAACAAGCATCAGCACAGCAAGCCGAAGCTGAGCGGCAGCGGCAGTGGGAGCAATGGAGGGCGGAACATGCGCAGACGTGGGCGAACGCCGCGCCCTGGCCCCTAGAAGAAGCAGGTACGACCACAGGAGACTCGCTGCGAAGCGATGCCTCGGGAGAGCAAAGAATGGCAAAGTTTGTGCGAGCTCATTGGTGGACGCAGAGGAAGTCGAAAGCCGCAACAATGCCCCTGATGCCCTTGCGGACATGGGCTGCAGAGTTGAATGATGCTTGAAGGCGAAACGTTGCTCTCATCTGGTGTCATCACAACCCTCAAACACCTCGCTTTCCGAGTCTACGACGCGCGGGCAGGCAAGTCGTCGGAGCTCGCTTGAACACCTTAGACTGTCTCTCGGGTCATGAGGCCTCCCGCCCGTTGGGACGCACAAACTAAGATAGTACTCGTCATTTAAATTAGTTGAGACTAGCGCAGCGCTTGCTGAAACTCAGAATGATCGGCTACAAGAACCGGCTACAAGGTAAGCCATGCTCACCCACGTTTGTAACGCCTTGATCTCAGTCGACTCATGGTTCAATATCCAGCTCCTCGTAGTACCGATAGATGCCCATGGAGTACTTTTGCCGCCGCGAGCTCTCCAAGTAGGCCTTGATCCTCGGCCTCTCCTTGACAGCTTCGTACAGCCCAAAAACCCTGGCGTACTTGCCTTCTCGCTCCGCCTTCGCCATGGCCTTGCGGAACATGAACTTAACCCCATCAAGGCACTGACAACAGCATTAGCTTATTCCCACACAAGTTTTTGGTACGCCGAATAAGTGCGCAACGACTACGTACCTGGAAAAGGACGAGGTCGGCATACGTGAAGGACCCTCCATACAGCCAGGGCCCATCGCCAGCGGCCTTGGAGCTCAGCACGCGCTCAAAGTACCCCAGGAACTTGGGCAGCCGGCTCTTGACGTAGTCCTCGGCCTTCCTCTTGCTCTCGGGCTTCTGGTCCTCGTAGTACAGCCCCGTCGCGATCGGGTGGTGACAATCGTGCGGCTCGTTGCTCAGCCCGTCCAGCGCCGTCAGAGCCAGCGCATTGACCCGGTACAGCCCATCCGGATCCTTGCTGGCATCCGGCACGAGCCCCAGACGGGGACCCAGGTAGAGGAGGATGTTGGGTGTCTGGCTGATCACGAGGGATCCGTGTTTCAGGATCGGCGGCGCCAGCGGCGGCGGGTTGATGCCGTCGTCGGGCACATTGCCGTTCACGTATGCGAGCACCTGGTCGATGCCTCCTTCGGTTTGAGCTGTGTCGGTATATTTGGCGCCGGCTTCTTCCAGGGCCAGGCGGACATGCTCGCCGCGGCCGGGGATGCCAGGCCAGTAGATGAGATTGTACTCTTCCGGCTTGGACGAGGTGTGGGATGCCATTGCTGCACGCTGGGCGTGGTAGTTGTGTATGGTGTCAAGCTTGCTAGAAGCGATGAGCTGGTGTCGTAGAATCAAAGATGGTATCGAGCGTTTTCGGTCTTGGAGCACGATCGGACGAGGGGAAATGAGGGGTCGAATAGGTGGGGGACGGCAGTGCGGCACAAGAACGCCGTTGACGTAAACCATGCCCCCGAACATTCCGCCTGCATCCTGCAGGGTTCTCAAAAGCGTATTACCATGCCTCCTCCCTATTGATATGGGAAAACGCCCTGCTAAATATTGCCCATTCATTCTCTTCCTAGATTCAATACCGGCAATACCGGTGGGTGACCTTCTGGATAAAAGAACCGACTTGATCTGATGCTGTGCGGGCGAGATTGTGGTAGCCGTGTAGTGGCTGCTTGAAGAAAATAGATGAAGTTCGAGAGAAGGAGAGATTGAGAGACTCGCATTTTCAGGGGTGAGGTTTAACGAACATTTGCTGCAACTGCATCTAAGTCCCTGACCGGAGACATCCGTCACTTCCGCTTCATTCCCATGGACAGCGGACTGAATCCATTCAATGACTCTATGTTCCTCATTATGGTTTGACAGCTAAGGTTGTGAGGCGAAGTAAGTACCAATAGACAAGTCAACTTGATCTGGCTTTATTAGAAAGCTAGAAGCAAGTCAGGATGCGATCACCCGAGACGGAAGATGCCTGTCTCCAGATATACATAGCATACTCACCGAGGTACAAATCATGACAGAATATATATTCCTTCAGCTTGGATAATGTTTCTGTATACAGACTTGTAGTAGCTTCCATACTTTTGCTAAAGAATCCAACAGGCAACCGATCGCGCGGGGAAACCGAGATCGTCAGATGTTCGTCACCCCACCAAATTGACGGAGCTAAGGTAGGACAGCTATCCTGGATATTCAATTAAGCAGCTATTAATACGATGGATTGCATCACACGTTCTGGGCATACCTTCCAGCTTACCTTCAAGAAGAAGGTGGCGACCTCACGAGGTATATACTTACCATTCGCCTGAGAATCGACTCATTCAAAGCCATCTTGGACCGGGGCGCTGTCTTCACACCGCAATGCCCAGCACGATGAGTGGCTTACCTCCGGTAACCCTGGTGGCCATCAGGCGTGCCTGTATCGCGAGACATCACCGACTCTCTAGGGCTTTACGGCTAAGCTGCGCTTCAGAATCTGGGGTAGGCTCTCTGAGGTCACTGCCAGCTTCACTGAGGAGGTCTGTCATCCCCTGCAAGCACTCACCTAGAATTTATCGCTCCCCATTCAGTACCTCGTCCCGTTCACTTGATGCCGCCACCAATGGATCACGCCTGCCCACATGGCACCCTCCGTCGGACGAGAGCCTCGACCAGCGACCGGTCCTTGTCGTGGGCGCAGGCAATATCGGACGGCGCGTAGCCCTCATCTGGGCTTCCAACAGCCGCCCGGTAACCATCTATGACATCTCACCGGACGCCCTACATTCTGCCACGGAATACATCACCGACAACCTGGGCTCCTTCTGCGCCGAGCGCGGCACACACCCGGGTCAGGTCCACACCACCGTCGATCTCCGCACGGCAACCACCACCTCGGGCAACCCGGAGCGCAACTCGGCCGGCGACATCACCGCCACCGAGCACACCAAAGCCCCTTGGCTGGCCATCGAGTGCCTCCCGGAGTCCCTCCCGCTCAAGGCATCCGTCCTCGCCCTGCTCGAGCGCTCGCTGCCCACCGATTGCATTCTCGCATCCAACAGCAGCACCCTGACGACGGCCGAGATGGCCGCCGAGGGACCGCTCTCGCACCCATACCGCCTGCTCAACACGCACTACTTCATCCCGCCGCGCAACCGCATGGTTGAGCTGATGTCGTCGGGCGAGACCACGGCCACCATCTTCCCCTTCCTGGCAGCCCAGATGCGGCGCGTCGGTTTCGCGCCCGTCGTCATGCCCCGCGACATCCAGAGCCGCGGTTTCATCTTCAACCGCATCTGGGCCGCGTGCAAGCGCGAGACGCTGGCGATTCTAGCTGAGGGTGTGGCGAAACCGGCGGATGTGGATGCTTTGTTTAGGGACTTCTTCCATGCCGAGAAGGGCCCGTGCGAGAGGATGGATGAGGTTGGACTGGATATCGTGGCGAGGGTGGAGCAGCATCACCTGGAGAGGCAGCCGGAACTGGGGAGTGATGGTCCGTTGACTTGGCTGAAGGTCAACTATATCCAGCAGGGGAAGCTGGGGGAGAAAAGCGGCGATGGGCTGTTTACGGCCGAGGAGAGGATTCACCTGAAGGACAAGCATCGTGCGGGGAGGCATGGGGATGTGGAGGAGACGTCTGGGGCGTGAGGTCGGATCCGCATTCTTCCTCCAGATTGAGCTTGTTTCTTGGGCGTCAACTATGGCTTGATGGGGGTCACTGGTTTGCCGTTCGTCCCAAGTCTGACAACACATCAGATAGTGCGCAGCAACAGGGATAGGTGCAGGGTAAGCGCAGCATATAACATGGAAGACGCACCTGCCAGGCTGCCAACTTGTTTGCAGTGTTGAGATGACAGTTACGGTAACGGTCCTATTAGGAATGTTCATATGGGAATCTAGATGCCAGGAGCATGCTTACTACCCCAGCGATGTTGAGCGATTGTTGCGCACTCGCTGTATGTGGAGCGGAAGGTGCCAATGTTGGCGTGGTCATGGTGTCACATGTGCAGTTAAGACCTGAGTCAATGTGGCTCACTCGTGAAGCGTCCAGGTTATAAAGCACCTAGTAGGTCCAGTTCACCACCGACTTTTTCCGAAGCCACTGAAACGTCGGAGATCACTTCATCTCCCAGCACATCCCGTGAACATAACCAGGCATCAACGCGACCGTCGCGACGACATCATGGCCCCCAGCTTTCCCACGCCCAACGTCATCACCGGCAGCTGCCTCTGTGGCTGCCTCCGCTACCGTGTCGACTTGCCAGCAAACCACAACTTTGAAACTTTTGTATGTATCTAGCCTTCCCTCATCAACTTTACCAGGCCCCGTCTCGGGATCCGCGTCTTTCCTCTCGACTATGCCGTCCACGCTGCCCGTCCCACATCCATCTAACCGACTAACGCTCCCCTTTGCGACAGTCACAACGCTTGTCAATGCACGCAATTCCGCAAGCAAATCGTCCCGCTATTCTTCGCCGCGCACATGGTGGCCCCGGCCAGCACCGCCTTCCGCTTCACTACCCCGACCACCACTCTCCAAACCTACCGGGCCAGCGACGCCGGCGAGCGCGTCATCTGCACCGAGTGTTGGTCGTTCATCTGCCGGAAACCGACGAACAAGGAGAACGACTTCGTCTGCTTTACCCTAGGGACCGTAGATCCGCTCTATCTGTTCAACGAGGGTGCCGATGGCGCCGAGCTTCCTCACGATGGGTTCGGGTTGGCGCTGGCGAATGGAAGCGGGCAGCATTTCTGGTGTCGGAACGAGATCAAGGGGTTACGGATGGGATTGAGCTGCTCGGCAAAGGGAGGGGCAGGAGGTGTTTGGTGGGCCTAGAGGGATGAGTGACTGGTGACTCGCCTGGAACTGTGAAGCTGTGGTTGGTGCCCATGATCCATCAGGTGTATATTCGGACGTCTGAGGGAGTACTGCTCTTATTTGGTATCAAGTAGTCTATAAGCTGATCATTCGACTCTTAGGCCAGATCCCGGTGGCTTGCTAGCCCTGTTTGCCAGCCCTATCGGTCCTACGGCCGATTTTCTGTCTTTGTCTACCTCTAATTACCCCAGGATCCCCCATAGTTCCTTCCTACGCAGCATCTCCGTTCTTGAGGCGTTCCGCACGCTTATCCCGCCAACTACGACCCCACCTGCGCAAGACCACCACAGCGAGAATGCAGCTGATGGCGTCAAACAGCCCCAGAAGCGTGAATACCCACCCATACCCCATAGCATTGACAAGGGGGTCCAGCATCGCAACAGCTGCTGCTGCCAGAGTGCACCGCGTTATGTTATTAGACGCCGCAGCCCTCCCCGTCGTGTTAGGGAAGATGTCCACGATCAGGGCACTGTACGTCTGATGGAGAACGGTACACTTGCATCCAAGATATGCCTGGAAGAGCAGAGGCACAGCAGGATGGACGTGCCGTTCAACCACCCAGCCGTAGCCGATCACGAAGCACATCGACACGCCAATGATGGTGATCGACCACCGGGAGCGGGCTTGCTCGATGGGGAAGCGTGCGATGTCGTCACCGCGGACGCGGTCAATGGCGAACCCAGCCTCTCTAGCAACATGCTTGTAGTTTCGGTCCATTAGTCGGCCGGCCACGAAACCGCCTGCTATGATGCCGGCGCCGCCGGCTAGAAAGCAGCATCCCACTTCAAGGGGATTGAAGCCGTGAAACCGACTGAAGACGGGCGTGATGGAGGTCTGCACGCAGAACCACAATGCGTAGGGGCAGCCGGCCAGCCACAGGGTGAGGAATGTGTCGGGGTAGAAAACAATGCGAACGGACGGCAAGGGGTTGGGGAAGATGAATGTGCCTCGCCCTGTCTTGCCCGTGTTTACAGCGGTTTCCGCGCCAACTGCAGCATCCTCAGCTTGTCGGACACCGCTCTCATCACTTTGCTGTTCAAGATCAGCTTGGCCGTCCTTCTCTTCTTCTTTCCTCTCCTTCTCTTTCCTCTTTGCCCTCCACGCAAACAGCAGACTCCACCACGTCCTCCAGAGTCCCTTAGCCGACACAGCACCATTACCCACCACAGTCCGCGCCGTCTCGGGCTGCACCCATCCGATGAGCAGCACGGCCGATGCCCCAAAAATCAGAAGCGCGCAGAAGCACCACCTCGGGTCCCCAGACGCAAGGACGGCGCCGCCGCCAATAATAGGCCCGATGCAAGGGCCGATGTTGGTCGCCGTCAGCATAGGGGCCAGAAACCGGCCCCGCTCCGAGTGCACCGTCACGTCGGCGACGACGGCGTAGGCGAGCGAGAGCACCGCCGAGCCGCCGATGCTCTGCATGGCCCGCAGCAGCAGCAGGGCCGGGTAACTCTTGTCGACGATCGACAGGCCCAGCGACCCCGCCGTGTAGATGGTGAAGGTGGCGAGGTAGACAGGCCGCCGGCCCCAGGAATCAGACAGAGGTGACCAAAACGAGGGAGCGATCCCCTGGAAGACCATGAACAGCGTGATGGTCAGATTGATCGCTTGCGTGGACACCCCGTACCGCTCGGCGAGCAGGTCGAGGAGAGGGAAGTAGATGTTGGCTGTCAGCGAGGAGGCAAGGGCGAGGTATCCGAGGAGGCACACGAGGAAGGCCCGGTCTCGGGTGGTCCATATTGTATACGGAGTCGGTTTTGTAACTTGGGATAACGACTGAAAAGCAGCCGCGTGTTTTGACTTCTCATTGAGTCCAGTGCGCTGCATTTTGATCATTTCCAGATGCGGCGAAGGAGGAAGTTGTGAGACTTCAACTTTGAGTTCCAGGTGGGAGGGGTTGGTGACCGTCGGTCCCCTTGTCTGGTCGTTTGCGTGACTGCCCTGTCAAGTGTCAAGGTGATCCGTCCAACCATGCACAGAAGCGGGTCCGGCTCGTTGGACATCTGCAGTCAGCGGCAACTTGTAGTAACAGTTAAGGACGGTTGAAGCTGTGAATCAAGCCGCCACGATTCACTTAGGTACTGCAGTGCCCTCAGTGCCAAGTAGGCTGAACAGTGTATACGCAAGACTCTACTAGCATCCTACTTCAGCCCTCACTCATCTATTCCCATGCTTACACAGCTGATATCCACCTTCTCGGCCTGAATCCGCACTCCGCCGCCGCCGCTTGTGCCATCGTCCGGCGTGGTTCTCTCTTGAGTGCTCGTGGCCTGAAATCCCTCAGCCACGACCTCTCCGTTTTCCCCCGTTGCCAAGGCGTTGCTCGTTGCGATGTTTGCGTTCGGGACGAGGCCTCTCTCCAACAAGTACCCTTCGTATCCGAGAGGGTATTTCCCAACCAAGTTTCTCATAGTGTCCAGTACCCTGTGGCGCAATCAGGGTTAGCAGCCTCCTTTCCCGTCAGTCGCGGTTTCACATATCACTTACAAACCTCTGAAATGAAGGTTGCCAGGGTACAAGGAGGATGATAGGAGGTCGAATCGGCTGCATGAATGCTATTAGCCATGTTCCAGCGAGAGGTTCCGGAAGGCGAGGAATTTCTCACAGTGCATAAACCAACAGTCTATCCTCGAAGTCCTCTTTTGGTTCAGCCGGAAAGTCAAGACGGCGGTAGTTCAGATATTCGTCAATATAGGAGCGGCCGATGTTGTGGCGAATCAGCGCCCATGGGGCCAGTTCATCTGTTGGTTGTGCTGTCAGCCACTTGCAAGCTCGGCGTCCATTTGGCGAGTGAGCTGCTCACACTCATCGTGAGCATAGAGGGGGCTCGCATCGAAGATCATCGGGCGGTTGGTAGCAGCGTCAACCGCAACATTGCCATCCCACAAATCTCCGTGCACCAATGTCGGGATCAACGTCCGCCCCTCTGTCTCCAGGGGCCGCAGCAATCGGGGAATGACTTTGGTCATGAAGCCCTCGCGAAGGCTTCGCATCTCTTCGTCCGGTCCATGTGTCTGCTCTTCTGTGTCGAATAACTTCTCTAGGCCTTTGGAAAAGCACTCCTCCCAACTTTTACACATGGGGAACGTCTGGGGGTTTCGTCCCCCGTAAGTGGTGATGGGAAACCCGAACTCCCCTGTTTTAGACGTTCCGCGCTTGTGCAAGTCTGCGACAACCTTGATGAAATCCTCTTGATCTGGTAGTTCATCCGAAAACTCGTGGAAGCGGCAGAGGAAGAAGTAGGTGTCCGGCTCCTCAGTGTAAGTGCCCCAGGCCAGGGGCTCAGCAACCAGCTCCGGGGCAATGCTGTGAAGCAACGACATTGAGAAGTACTCGGCCGACACCATGTCCTTGCCGTGTTCAAACTGGTGCACCTGTCTAGCGAGTGAGACGGTGCAATCTTAAAAGCTCTTCAAATACTTACCTTGATGAAAAAGGGAGTAGGATTCCCTTCTTCGTCTGTAGCCACTATTTTAGCGGTTTGCGCCCAGTATGAGGCCCCACTCTTCTTGATTCCTTGTATCTGTGTCCCAGGTGGAAGCTCTTCGGCGGCGGATATGTGGTAAGCGAATTTGTGTTCAAGTCACTCATACTAGAAGGTCAGGGGTGGTGCTCACTGTCACGGATCCCCTGGTCCACATATTCAATGAGCCTCTCCGGAACAGGGATTGGCTTATCCCAGATAGATTTGTCCGTCATTTCAGTGTCTAGTGTTGCAGGGCCTGACTTGGGATGTGAGACGTGATTTTATAGGAACCAGGAAGGCTGGGATAAAGCACATGAGCATGGAGCGTTGGACTCGATGAATAAGCGGACAATCTCTAGCTTTTCAACTTATGAAGCTATGACCTGCCAGCGTCTCTGAGTCTATGGCGAATCGTTCTGGCAGATCCGGCCTCCTGCCTAGGAAGGCTGCGTGCATGCATTTATTGGATTGTTGGGCGGTTACCACATCTCTGCCATTGGCCTGTGTCACCGTCGTGTCACCGTCGTGTCACCGTCGTGCCGCACTTTCTCCTTGGTCCCTCCTGCACTTTGGTAGTGCATTTCCGCTCCCTTCAATTTCGTGCAATCACCTCAAAGCCTCGACTTCCCAGATGCCAATTCATGTACCTTACGCAGCAAGCACATTCGGGCCAATTGGCCCCCGCGCCATCCGAAGGACCCGAGCGGTCAGCACCCCTCACCGGACAAGTCTGCGACGGATGCTACTCTCCGCAGTTGGTTGAACCCGGCACCCGACGTTCGAGCTGTTTGCCGCAACGGCCGTGAACTGCAATTTGAGCTTGTTCGAGACTCCACCGTTCTCCGTTTCCAGACGATGCTGTAGCTTCTGGGCGTACCTACTTGCGCTATGGACTCTTCCAAAGGCGAGATCCCACGTACCAACACAAGTTCCTCCACTCGGTCCTTCATCTCACGAACATCTTTCAGTCTGAGCAGGAAAGGAGCCGGGGATGCCGCCGAGCGGGAACCACCGAAGGGCCCTCTGGGCCTCACGACCCTCTATATCCCGCCTGATGAGAAGTCACCTGTGGCTGATCTTGTTTTTGTCCATGGTCTAAATGGCGGCTCGCACAGCACTTGGAGTAAGGGGAACAGTGCCGAGCGGTTCTGGCCACGCCGATGGCTCCCTGAGGACGATGCCTTCAAGGATGTGCGCATCCACACCTTTGGCTACCCATCAGGGGTTACTCGGGAGTCCATTATCAACATTTCCGATATATCTCGGTCTCTTCTTGCTGCCGTCAATGACTCGCCTGTAATGAATAAGGGGAAACAGGTATGTAACGCCATCAATGACGGATGGTTAACAAGCGTTGCTGTCGGGCGACTTTTCACTAACTTGCACACGTTTTGCCCGCCAGCCCCGGCTGATCTTTGTCGCCCATAGTATGGGTGGCCTCATTGTCAAAAAGGCCTACATTCTCGGATCCCGGGAGCCTGAATTCAAGCCGGTGGTCGACCGTGTTTGTTCAATCTTTTTCTTGGCAACTCCCCATCAAGGTGCTGCCATCGCACAAACTCTCTCGCGCCTGACGGCTGTGGTTGGACTCCGGCCATTTGTCGAGGACCTCTTTCCTCAGTCGCCCCTGATCCAGAGTATCAGCGAGGACTTTCCGCGGGTGTGTGGTAACATTCAGTTATTCTCATTCTACGAAACCCGTCCCATGAGTGTCGGTGTCAACAAGATGCTCATCGTCGAAAAGTCCAGCGCTGTGATGAATCTCGCCAACGAGAGGAGGACTTTCCTCGACGCGGATCATCGCAACGTGGCCATGTACTCAACACCAGGCGATCCGTCCTACGTGTCAGTCCGGAATGCTCTGGCCACTGTCATTTCGTTCCAAAGAGACTCTTCTCAGCTCTTGATACAAGCCGCATCGCAGGAGGATCAGGATGCCCTAGACCGCTTTCTGGGTGTCTCCGACGGCCCGGAAGATGACTTCATGATACACGAATCGACTAAACTTCCGGGATCGTGCGAATGGCTCACTAGCAAGGCTTACTACCAGTCGTGGAAAGGATCTATGGATTCCTCGTTCCTCTGGCTCCGCGGACGCCCGGGAGCCGGGAAGAGTGTATTGTCCGGTCACGTCATCGGCGATCTGCGCAACCAGGGACTTGACTGCTGTTTCTTCTTCTTTCAGGCCCGAGACAATGTGAAGTCGACGGCGAATGGCTGCTTGCGGTCGATGGCATGGCAAATGGGAATGCTACACCCCGACATCCGTGAGAGGCTGAAAGCCATCATGTCAGACTGGAGGGACAACCCTATCGACAAGATCGACTCCCACTCCGTCTGGCGGAAAATATTCCTCTCGGGGATTCTTAAAGTGAAGCTCAATAAACCCCAGTTTTGGGTCATCGACGCAATGGACGAGTGCAACAGCGCCGCCGACATGCTCACCTTCCTCACCCGCATTCAGGAACACTGGCCTTTGTCGATTCTCGTCACCTCCAGAGACCCCGTTGATGCGCACCAAAAGGGAGCCAACCCGAGAAGCGACATCCGGAGCTTCACAATCTCAGATCAGGATAGCCTCCAAGACATCTCGCTTCTGCTGAAAGCAAACCTCGCTCATCTGCCATGTCCCAGTTCGGACAGATGGCCCACTCCGGAAACGATAGCCTCGCATATTCTTGAGAGGTCTCAGGGCTGTTTCTTGTGGGCATCTATCATATGCTCAGAACTCCGCCAGGTTACCAGCGAGAGAGAGATTACCAAAGTCATGGAGAGTACACCATCCAACATGGACGCTGTCTACAGTGACATTCTCGCAAAGATGGAAAATGCACGGTTTGGAAAAGCGGCTGCGAAAGCATTCATCGCGTGGACGACTTACGCATTTCGGCCGCTCAACGTTGCCGAGATACAGACTCCTATCGAGATGGACATCAATGACAAGATTGACGATGTCCGGCGCACCATCTCGAGGTGCTGCGGGAGCCTTGTGTATGTGGATCAGCATGAAAGGGTCCAACTTGTGCATTTGACTGCTCGAGAGTTCTTCACCCGCAAAGGAGTAGAGTCAGACTTCATCCTCACAAAGTCCGAAGGGCATCGCCGACTAGCACTTGTGTGTCTCAAGTTCCTACTACAGGACTCCCAAAGGAACTCCGGCAGGGCGAAAAGACTCGGCTCTGAACCAGACAACGGTCAAGTCGGCCACGTGCGATCACCATCACCTCAGCCACCGCCTCAAAGCCCCGATCCTTTCACCGAGTATGCGTCTAGGTTCGTTTTCCAGCATCTGAACAATGTTCACTCAAACGACGAAGAGTTGCTAGTCCTGCTCTCTGACTTTCTAGCGAGCAATAATCTTCTGCGTTGGATCGAGTTTATCGCTACCAACGGAGACCTGCGCACCGTTTACCAGGCCGGCAAGACCATCAACTCTCTCCTGCGTCGTCGAGCGCAGCACTCACCGCCCGTGGGGCTTGCTCGAAGGCAGGGAAAGCTCGCACTCTTGGAGAAATGGGGCGACGACTTGATCCATCTAATAACAAATTTTTCCGGGTGGCTAAGACGGTCACCCAGAGCAATCCATCATCTCATCCCTCCCTTCTGCCCCCCGGACTCGGCCATACGCCGGCAGTTCACAAGTCCTATCCGGGGCCTCAATGTGCAAGGCCTCTCCTCACGCGGCTGGGATGATTGCATCGCGACGATCACCTATGCCGAGGGAATGAAACCAAAGTCCGTCGCTGCTGGACAGCGTCATTTTGCAGTTGGAATGAGGGACATGGCCGGGCAAATCTTGGTCTACGATGACACCATCTTCCAGGAGGTACATACGCTTTATCACCGCGAGCCAGTCTTCCAGTTGGCATTCGCAGAAAATGGCGAACTTCTTGCATCTGCCGGTGCAAAAACCGTCCGAATCTGGTCCTCAACCGACGGAGCAGAGCTGGTCTCCTTCAAGATCAGCTCCCTGTGTCTAAGCCTGGGATTCGTGGAGGAGGACGCCATCTTGCGCGTGGTAACAAAAGAAGAAGAGTTGATTGAGTGGGATGTTGAATCCAATTCCTTCCTTCACCCGGAGGCCGTGACGTGGACAGCCGATCTGCCCGAAAGGATCCGGGTTAGAACACCCATATTAGCAGAGCTCGGCTTGGCTACTCACCTTCTCGCTATATCATACAGAGGCGAGGACATTATTTTCTGGGACTGCATCGATAACAGAATATACGACAGCTACGAGAAGAACAGAGGATCTGTACGTGTCTTCGGCAGTCAGATGCCCGCTGGATCGACGACCGTCAGAGCGGCTGCGTTCGGCCACGCCCTGGACAGCGACCTCTTCGCCGCCACCTACGGAGATGGAGATCTCGTTGTATATGACATTGTGACGGGCGAGGCAATTGCGCTCGCTCAGAACGCAGGCACTACGGTGCTGGCTGCTTCGCCCGACGGTCGGACTCTTGCGGGAACCGACTCGAACGGAAACTTCACGCTCTTCGAATTCGAAACGCTCCGTCCGTTGTACCGCGTCCTGTTTGACACAAGGAATGTGCCCAGCGCTCTCTGCTTTACCTCAGACAGTCTTCGATTCATCGAGATTCGTGGCAACCAGTGCCGGGTCTGGGAACCCACCGTTCTTCTGCGCATGGATATGCAAGACGATGATAACAGCGACACCATCTCCGTGTCCACAGGGCCCCAGGAGGTCGATCACCAGATCATGACCAAGCCGGATCCGCGGATCTGCAGCATCGCTTGTTCGTACGAGTCTAGCGTGGTATTTTGTGGAACTGAGGACGGCTCTGTCTTTGCCTACGACATATCCGGGCCGGAACCACAAAAGCAGCTCCTATTCACCCAGAGCGCGCAATGCGGCGCTCACCTGCTCCATTTCGACGACCGAGGATCCATCCTTGCTTGTGGTGACCACTGGGGAAGATTTACAGCGAGAAGGATCTCGCGACCTGATAGTCGACGGACGCAAAAGGTCTGGGAAGTCGGCCTCCCATTGATCGAAGGCCGAAGCGGTGGTCAGGACTCAGGCGTACTACGGCAAGTCTTGGTATCTTCAAGACACGAGAGATTGCTTGTGAGCACCGACATGCACGACACGCTCTGGCCGGTGCCGAAACAAGGCGAAGGGGTTTGGATCTGTCAAAATCCGTCCGGAAGTCAGAGCACCGGTTCCCGGTGGATATGCCGCCCAGGTTCTCAGTCCGACCGGCTACTTCGCATCAGCGACACAGGCCAAGAAATCAAGGTCTACGACTGGACCACCTTGGCTCTGATCCAAGTACTCTCTCTGTCTCTGGGTGGAGATCTATGCCTTGACCGCTTCTCCCCGTTGTCCCACCCTAACTACTTCGCGACGCGCGCAATGAAGATCTCCAAAACCCAAGGCACAACTACAACCTCCAGCAAAATCTCGCAGACTGACCCGATCCTGCTCTGGGACTACAAAGACGCTGAAGACGGTGCAGGAACTCTTGTGCCTCGAGCCAAGCTCGACATGCTTCCCTCCAAAGTAGCGCAGGTGGTCGGTTCTTTTGGCGCTCGCCTAGTGCTCTACACCACAGACCATTGGGTTGCCTCAGTCGAGCTTCAACCACCCGTTTCCCCCGGTGGTGCAACCAGCGCCGTGGTTGAGGGTTCTTTCGTACGGCACTTCTTCTTACCCAACGACTGGGTCGGCTCCATGGTGGTTGGCAAAAAGATGATTTATGGTATCGGCCGCGGCGGCGAGATCCTCCTTGCTCGAAAGTCCGAGTTAGCTGTGATCAAGAGAGGACTCGAGGTTACGGAAGACGGTGGGACATCCCATCCACGACGGCCGCTGTACAACAGCCTCAGACCCCAATCTGGAGGGAGGATACCGTATCGACACCGCGCAGCGTCATCCATCTCATGATTCCAGATTCACGCGAAGATAAATGCAATGTCACTACATGGTCTATACCCATTATTTTTTTTCTGTAGCAAAGAGCCGAATTCTATCGAAAACAGATACCCCTGAAGGGTTGATAGGAATCCCCTCAAAAGAGGTGGTGGATAAGTCTCGGGCATGGTCCGTAAGCTGTGTCAATCGATTTACTAGGAAGTAACTATTTTTATGGCTGGGTCCCAGACGAAGAAGCCGTTACCGGTGCTACTTTGGAAAACCATGTGATGATGTGTCGTTTATGTATGGACCCGTTTTGCTTAGCCGCGCCGACTCCATAAACTGAGTAAACGTGCATATGCTGATAACTTACCTGTATGCACCTTCGGACACGGCATGGTAGCTTATCGAACCCCTCACCTGAATTTTTCAGTCTCGAGTTTGTCCTCGCCGTGCTATCAACTGTGGTAGTTGTGGCCCTCATCCTGTGTGCGAGCTTCGCATCCGCGACCCGTAAACCTTCAGGTTGCGACTACACGGCACACAAGTTAACGGTTGACACGTCCAATGGACCCATCAGAGGACACACTGCAAACAACACCGGCTGTGTCATAGAGTACCTGGGTATTCCGTACGCGAAACCCCTTGTGGGTGACCTGAGGCTTGCTCCGCCGCAGAGGTTTGTCGCAACGGATGCGTACGAGGCCGCCGAGTTTGGATTCGACTGCCCCTTGACGGCATCGAAGCCCGTCGACTACCCGGGTTTCACCCCGCAAGCGCAGAGGATTATTAGCTATTTTGCTTCTGCGGCTGGCACACCACAGAGTGAGGACTGCCTGACTCTGAATATCTGGACCAAGGCAACCGTAAATGCCAACAAGGCGGACAAGCCGGTTCTCGTCTTTTTCTACGGTGGACGTAAGTGTTGTTCATACTTTATTCATGCTGATCCCTCTGGTCGCCGTGCCGAACGTTGACATGTCTGCAGGCTTTACCATCGGAAACACGCACAGCCCGTTCTACAATGCGACAGGTTGAGCTGTGTCGTGTGATGTACGTTTCTGCATATTGGTCTGCGGTGTTTAGAGCCCCATCCTTCGACCAAGCATGAAACGGATGGAAGCGGCTCGAACTACCGGCTCAATGTTTTCGGTTTCCCCGGCGCCCCTGGTGGGCCGCAAAACCTGGGTCTCCGGGATCAGCGTGCGGCGGTCGAGTGGGTGCGGGACAACATCTCAAGCTTCGGCGGCAGTTCTTCCAAAATTACCATTGCCGGATAGTCCTCGGGCGGTGTTAGCGTTGACTATTGGGCGTATGCCTACCGGGAGGATCCTATTGCCCACGGCATCATCGCCCACTCTGGAAATGCCTTTAGCTTTTCCCAAAACACCAGATCCGTTCAGGAGGCCAACTGGAATACCGTCGTGTCAGCCGTCAACTGCTCTAGCGTTGCGGACACCATGGCTTGCATGCGCAAGGTGGACTGGCAAGCCATTGAGTCCGCCGCTGCTGCCATCAAGCCCTCTAAGAGCACCAGTGTGCTTCGTTCCATCCCTGCATTCTGGCCCACCCCCGACAACGACATCGTTTTCTCAGACTACGTCGGCTTGACGGCAAAAGGCAGCCTCGCCAAGCTTCCTATCCTATTCGGCAGTACTCACAACGAAAATGGCTACTACCAGATCCCTGCCTTCGCCCAAGGCATCACACCAACCGAGGATCAGATTAGCTCTTTCCTTTTCGAGTCCTTCATCTGCCCTGTTGCCTACCAGGCGACCGCCCGCCGGAATCATAGCGTTCCGCCCTATGCCTATCGTTACTTTGCCGACTGGGACAACACCCGTCTGTACACCACCTCGGACGCCTACCCCGGCGTCGACCTACACATGGTCTTCGGTGCCTCTGCCGATGTCAGCGGTTTGCCCAATACTGCCGACCATCGCCAGCTCACCAAGCTGATGCAGAAGGCCTGGTTTTGCTTCTCCGACGGCCCCTCCTCTGGACTCTCGTTTAAACTCGGCTGGCCCCTGTACGATCCAAACGGCAACACCCTTATCCAGCTGGGCTTAGGGAACGTTCCCGAAGCCCAGTTCACCTACCCATCCGTTTACGGCTCGCCATGCTCAACCGTCACGATGGGCGCTCTCGGCACTGCCGCTGCCGGCAACGTCGTCTAGTGGCAATAGGCCCTGCTACGGAGGGAAGAAAATCATTTCACGGCCCCCATGCTGATACCTTCAAGCACATTTTGTGGCTTATCACTCCAAAGCCGCGCTGTGGAAGGATATTTATGCCACAATGGTGCATAGTAAAGAAAGCTTGTGCCCGCGGCAATATCACCCCTTACTCAGCAGCGCCCGAGGACTGGGCTGGGAGGAGGTCAGCTGGGCTGGAACCGGATACGAGAGGAAATAATCGAAGCGATTATGGTCGCGATTACTTCTGAGCAGTAAATTCTTATGTGTAATGGGCCTATCTAAACACCACGAATTGTTAGTGGCCCAGATGACGGAAGACTCGCCGGCTCGGCGCCGCTATCAGCTGACTCAGATAGCCGCCGACCCTCCCGGGCCCATTCCGCTGACTACCACGGGTGAGATTGGACGGTAAGCGCGCTGTGCGTAGGGCTGCATATGACGGGATTCCAAAACAAACAACTTCATGGATGCCTAAGCCTCACACCTGTGACCAGATCCTTCGCGGTAACTTCCTGAAATGATCCGCTCGAGATGCCGCTTTGGCATTTTGTTGGTTTGCAGAAGGAGAATACCCAATCTCCCGCTAAGGCCTGAATGAATGGGATTGGCCAGTATGTCAATCAATTATTCGTATGCAGGCATGCCGTTGTGGTTCTGTCCTGCGTCCAACAGCAAAGTCCGACGGGTTGGGCCATATTGTCAGCCTGTTGGTGATGGCTTCTTGCAGCTGTGGCTCGGCTCATCCGTCACTGCTACGCTACCGCCCTGGGTACTCACTCAGCGCTTCCGTTGAATGGTTGCGGCCCGGTCAGAGTAGCTACGGAGAGAAACATACAAGAATAACAATAAACCCAACTTCTTCTCCCCGTGTCCCGGTAGACCAATCTGGCGCCCCTGAGAATCTCATGATGCCAGACGCTCTCAGCTTAACGGCAACCGACGAGAATTCACCACTCTTTGCACGGCCTATTTCAAACTACTCTTCCATCTCAACAGTCCTGAATCACCCAACAACAATGTCAGCGCCTCCAGCATCCCTTCCCAACTCGAAACCACCACCCCAGGTCCATGCCACCGAAGTGCCGGCTCCGACCCCTGAGCCCACTACCAAACCCACCGCACCCCTTGACCATGCCTACGATCGCGATTCCAAGGCCAACCGTCCAACTCCCAATCCGAATGAAGTCGGGCTCGGCCTAGGAGGAGGAAGCGTCCTCCCGCGAGCCGACACAGAGCTGTCCTGGGGCGCCCCCGCCGGCCTACACATCCGCCGGTTCAACGACGAGAACCTGGTCATCTTCCGGCGCGCCGTGGGGATCAACAGCACGCTGGCCGGGTCGACAGACCCGGAGTCGCTGGAGGAAGGGCGGCGAAAAGCGGTGGGCATCTACGCGGCTGCGCTGAAGGCGGTGCGGCGCAAGACGTGGAGCTACCACACGCTGTCGTGGATGATTAATGCCTGCCACTTTGTGCAGATTATTATTGGGGCGAGTTTGACTG
The DNA here is from genome assembly GCA_033296875.1 of Achaetomium macrosporum. Classification (NCBI taxonomy): domain Eukaryota; kingdom Fungi; phylum Ascomycota; class Sordariomycetes; order Sordariales; family Chaetomiaceae; genus Achaetomium; species Achaetomium macrosporum. The sequence continues at coordinate 25,910 of MU860138.1, forward strand.
CCTTGTGAGTACCCTGCACTATAGGTCTGGTATGTGAGGAGAATGATGGGAAACTGATGAAACTGTATAAAGGGGCCCGAGTGCCGGATCCCATGTGATTGTCATCACCCTGCTAGGCGCCATCAACACTGTCATTGCCGGTGTGCTGGCCCTGATCAAGGGCCAGGGCTTGCCAGACCGGCTGTATCATGACCGGGCTGAGTACCGGAGGCTTCAGGACTGGTAGGTCTATCTCTCCCAAAGTCCCCTTGACAAATGTCCATTGGTGGGATGACTGACAGACACGAAACGACAGGATCGAGCAGACCGAAGCGTTGCTGGCAGTGGGCATCATCGGCCGAGACCGGAAGGAGGTCGGCGTGCTGGTGCAGACGGCGTTCAAGAAGTACAATGCGGCTATGCAGTGCGTAGAGAGCAACCTCCCGGAGAATTATGTCCGCCCTCCGGAGAGCGACCAGCTCAGCGTGGCGGGTTCGCGAAGGGGATCACCGAGTCCATCTGGTTATCATGTAAGGTCGCCCAGTCCATATCAAACATGAAGCGCAACAGGAGGGGTTTGCCCAGGTGTACGTTAGCCATAATGTAGGGGCAAATCTCTGCTCATCGAGGGCTCTCCGTCAAGCATATCAGACGACTCCGAGACATCCGTTCGCGACTGGCGTCGGACGTCTAAGTGATTTCTCACTACAGGGAACAGCTTGCACCGCCAACAGGAGAAGAGTCGAGCTCAGCGAGAAGACAGGATCCCCTGTGATAGCAAGAGCGAGCCTGAAGCGCTTAGAAGTAGCCATCCCTTGGAATTCATAATCTTTCCCAATCACACCTTCATCCCATTCTCCTCCACCTTCCTCCCCCTGTCATCATAAACGATAACACTGAACGCCTCATAATCATCGTCGTCCTTCAGCCGCGCATCGTCCTCGGTATCCGGCGGCAGCCGCATATACAACCCCATGCCCGGCTTCGGCCACAGCGCAGCAAGCGGATCAAACTCGTCGTCCTCGCCATTCATCCTCTCCTGGCTATCCTCCTTCTGACTCCCCTTCCCCGCTCCACCATTCCCAGAAGCGGACCTCCCCCCTTTACCCGAAGCAGCCTTGCCCCCGTTGACAACCTTCCTTGCAAGATCAGCGCGGGGGAACAGGCCCTCCGTCGTGGTCCCTCCAAACAGCGACCGCGGCATCCCGTGATGATGATCCGCCGATGCCACCGAAGACGACGAAGAAGACGGGAAAATAGGCAACTCTGGATGCAGCTCCAGACACTTCATCAACAGCCCAACAAGCTCCTGCTGCGACAGCGTCAGGAGATAGGCCCGTTTCTGCTGCGGCGGCTTGCCGGCCCAGCTCTCTTTAACCCCATTCAACAACCTCCCCTGACCCTGCTGTTGGTGCTGGTGCTGGTGCTGGTGCTCAAGCTTCTGCCTCTTCGCAGCATGCCTCTCCCGCTTGGCCAGACACGCCCCGCAGAACCACGCTTTGCTCTGGTCCCGGACGACCTCGTCGACGATCCACGGCTCGTGGCACAGCTGGTGCCACCCGTCGTTGCACCCGTCGCAGAACACCATCTGGTTGGTGGCCGGGCTGTGCATGCGGCTGCACTTCTTGCAGAGCGCCGTCTGCTCGGCGGAGGCAGCGGTGCGCTTGCTGCCGTACTGTGAGTGTGCCGGGTTGCGCGCCTTCTTGCTGGCTGCGTCCATGGCCGCCGGGTTGTACGCGGCCGGCTTCAGGACTTGGCGGCCTGACTTGGTCATGGTGAGAGGGATTGGCGGTGCGCTGGTCGTGGTGGTGGTGCTGCTCTCCGGGGGCGATGGTTCGGGCGAAGTGGTAGAGGAGAGGCTGGATGTGCGGCTTGCGCTGTCATCGTCGTCGTCGTCGTCCTGCTTTTTGGCGCGTTTGCGCTTGCCGCCTTGCCCGCGCGGTTCTGTAGATGTCTTTATTTTGGTGATCCTCGTCTCGGATGAGACTGCCTTGACGGTTATGGCTTTGGCGAGTGTCGGTCTCGATGATGCGGTTAGCCCGGCCGTGACCTTTCTGATGGCGCTCATGCCGGCTGTGGAATAGGCTGGCTTTGGGGGCGCTGATACAGGCGCCGGGAGGGTGGAGGGTGCAGGCCGCACGGGAGGCGGAGCGGGCATCTGCATCGTCATCTGCGTCGAGGTGTTCATGCCCATGACTAGCCGCCTCTTCACATCCTCGTAAGTTGCAGAGGGGATACCGGGAATGACAGAAGGGGATCGGGAGGCTTGTGATAGTGCAGCACTGAGACTACCCGGCTCGCCCTTCAGCCTTTGAAGAATCATCTGTGTGGCTGCCGTAAACTGCGGGATGTATGGGGCTCGAGTGGGAGGGAAGGAAGGACGGGCCGGTGTTGAGGCGGTTTCCGAGCCAGGAGCGGATGCCGGGTCCGGCTTGGGGAGCGGCTCTGGCGAGGGTTCGACTTTCGCATCGTCCTTAGCTTCTACGCCTGCCATGTCGAAGCTTGATGCTTAACACCGACTAACAAGTTGACAACAGCGGGTCTCAACGACTTGTGGTCGAACGGTGTACCTATGATGGTTGTCTGTGGTCAAGCTTGCCTTTCAAGCAATAAGACAGTCTTAAGTGAGTCTGTTTATGAGCGACGGAGGGTGTCCTTACTCTGGCGACCGACTGCGCAAGTACAGCGTCCTCACCCTTCGTTGTTGAAAGATAGAGGTTGCGATTTTAAGATTGTCCGACAAAGCTCACGTGCAAGTCACGTGCATACCCTAACCCCCATTTTGATCAGACCACTTTCGAAACAACGAATACTTGATTGTCCGACTTCAGTTCTGTCGGCGCGAGATTCAGTGCGATTGGTTTGCGGCTGCTATCTAATAATGCGCTTGTCCCTCAGTTCCTGTATTTGCGCATCATCCATCCCCAAATGCTGGCGCAGGATTTCTTCCGTGTGCTGTCCCAGCGTCGGAGGCGGGCTGCGGATACTTGGCTCGCTCTCCGAGTACTTGATGGGAGTGTTTACAAGCTTGATGGGCCCGCATTCGCCGTGCTCGACCTCCACCACCATGTTTCTGGCCTTGGTGTGCTCATGCCTCAGCGTCCCCAGGACATCGTTGACCGCAGCATAGGGCATGCCTTTGCCCTCAAACACAGCAAGCCATTCTTGAGTGGTCTTGGTCACCGTAATCTTCTCGATCTCGGCCTCCAGCTCGTCGCGGTTGGCTACACGGGATGCGTTGATCTTGAATTTTGGGTCCTCCTTCCACTCGGGCCGGCCCAGGCCATCGCAGAGGATGCCGAAGAGTCGGTCGTTGCCTCCGCCAAAGAGAATATCGCCATCCTTGGTCTTGAAGGACCTGTACGGAACAATGGAAGCTACAACCGTCAGGAGTAGCCCTTACAGGGTAGGGTCAAGCACTTACGATGAGCAGTCCCCCAGCGACCAGTGTCCTTCTCCCCACTGATCAGGCAGCTGCTGGCGATGTTTGCTAACGTGACCGTCTGGCAGTCGCTCAGCGCCGCGTCAATGTGCTGCCCTTTGCCAGTCTTCGCGCGGGCGAGCAGCGCAGCCATGATGCTATTGCTCGTATACAAGCCGGTGGTCAGGTCGGTCACCGCAACGCCAACCTTGACCGGCGGTCCGTCTCTGGCGCCGGTGATGTGCATGAGACCAAACTCGGCCTCCACCATCACATCGTAGCCGGCGCGCTGCGAGTACGGCCCCGTCTGTCCATACCCGGTGATGGACGCGTAGATGAGCGCCGGGTTGATCTTGTGGATTGTTTCGTAGTCTAGACCGTACTTTTTGAGGGAGCCGGGGATGTAATTCTCGACTAGGATGTCGCACTTGGCGGCCAGCCGGTGGAGGACCTCGACTCCCGCTGGATCCTGGAAAGACAGCGCCACCGACTTCTTGTTGCGATTTACCTGAACAGCAGTCAGCAAGTGTTGGGGTTCATCACCTTTCCTCTTGCTGACACACATACCCCGAGGAAATATGCCGACTCGCCCGGGCCTTCCTGTGACGAACCAGGCTTGTAGGGGGCATATGGCGGGCCCCACGCCCGAGTGTCATCGCCCCTGACCGGGTGCTCGATCTTGATCACTTCAGCCCTCGGCAGCTGTCAATCATAGCTGCCTCTGTATCTGGGTCTACACCGCTTACCCAAGATCGCCCAGAATCTGAGTACAATAAGGCTGCACGGCAATTCTATCAGTTCCCGAAATCAAAATTAACCGCTGAGTGCGTTGTTCTTACTCCGGCAAGGACTCTTGTCATGTCCAGCACGCGGTACCCCTCGAGCGGAAGCGACCCGGCTGCGGAGGCCGAGCCCGAGACGGAGAACCGCCGGTGTCCGGCCGCGTTAGATCCCCGGATCCGCTCTGTGGCCCGGAGCCGAGCTACACAGCGCGACGCATTGAAGACCCGGCTCATTATGACATTAATAAGGAGTTCACCGGTCACTAGTTCGTAGCAGCAGTGTACGCAGTATAGGCCGACAGAAATAGCTGTCTTGTCTCGATGAAAGGAGTTAGTCCCCCCGCTGCAACTCTGTTACTGCCAGTATTAAAGCCGGTTTAGCGCATCGGAAGCCGAGGGAAGAGCAGCCGAGGATCGACGGGAATCCACTCGGGTTGCCATCCCATCAAGTCTTGACAACCAAATGGTCAAACTGTAAGAACTGTAACAAAGGAAGAACATGAACCAAAGGAATCCCATTGCTGCATTAACGACCTAGTGATGCTGACCGGTCCGGCTTGGAAGGTGTACCAGATCGGTAAAATACGGGTAATGTTTGTAACGTGACGCTCGGCCCATTACGTCGCCAGGAAGCGAACTTTCGCGACAAGACTTGCAACTTCATACAACCGCGTCCCCGCCACCATCTGCATCCCACAACTTCTCCCAACAACAGAAACAATTCTCTAAGCCCCCTCCATTTTAATTCCCAATGGACTACCAAAACCGCGCCGGTTCCAAATTCGGCGGCGGCGGCGTCGCCTCCCACAGCGCCACCAACGCCGACCGCCGCGAGCGCCTGCGCAAGCTCGCCCTCGAGCAGATCGACCTCGACAAAGACCCCTACATCTTCAAAAACCACCTCGGCTCTTTCGAGTGCCGCCTCTGCCTGACCGTCCACCAGAACGACGGCTCCTACCTGTCCCACACCCAGGGCAAGAAGCACCAGACAAACCTCGCGCGGCGTGCCGCGCGCGAGCAGAAGGAGGGCAAGGGCGAAGTCGACCCACACACGGGGCTACCCGTCGGCGTGGTCGGCGCCGGGTTTGCCGCGCTCGGGCTGGGCGCCGGCGGGCCGCGCAAGAATGTGGTCAAGATCGGGCGGCCGGGGTACAAGATCACCAAGGTGCGGGACCCGATCACGCGGCAGCAGGGCCTGCTGTTCCAGCTGCAGTACCCGGACATCGGCACGGGGGTGACGCCCAAGTGGCAGGTCATGAGCGCCTTCTCGCAGCGGGTGGAGGAACCGGACCGCAACTTTCAGTATCTGCTGGTTGCGGCCGAACCGTACGAGACGTGCGGGTTCAAGATCCCCGCGCGGGAACTGGATAAGAGGGAGGATCGGCAGTTTGAGTTTTGGGATCCGGATGCCAAGGAATACTGGATTCAGATCATGTTTATGACCGAGCGCGAGGAGCGTTTCAATGCCGCGCCGGGTTTGACCGGACGGCGCTGATGGGGGACAAGACGACACTCGTACATCCCTGCCGTTTGGCTTGTACGATAAGAGCATGCGAAAGGAAACCGGGCCAACGTCATGGGTGAGAATCGCAAAGCAGTGACGGTCACTGGGGAAGCCGAAGAGAAGCCCGGATGGTTTGATCATCATCATAACGCGGCGCACGAAACCAAAGGCGGTCAGACAGTACGAGTTCGAGCTCCGTCGCCGCTTCGCCAAGTGATCTCCTACAACCCAGATCTCGCTGGCACACATACGCCGCATTAGACAAGACCGAGGAATGAAGCGACAGACCAAGAAGGGGCCTAGCAAATTGAGGGCATGCAACAGGGAGATTGCTGTAAGAACACAAGCCGGCGCGTCAGCTGGATTTATAGCTAACGGTCGGATAGCGGCACCATGACCGTTATGGACGGACCAGCATCCAGTACTATGGTTGAGAGGTTCTTCTCGAGATACCCGAGGCTGAATACTATCACTGTTCAAAATGTATGTGAGACCCTGGTTCATCCGCACATGTCCCTAGGTTACTCGTGGTGGCGAAGGAGACTGTCACAGGCCTCGGATCCATGAGCCATGGAGTGTCTGCTTTTCACGATCTCCAGGTTTCAGCCGGGCACATCATGCGGGGCGGTCCTATGATCGTTAAGCGGCATTTGATCCTTATTTGGTACCCTCAATACTGTAGAAGACACAACACGCTACTTCCCACACGCCGGGTGGGGTGATTTCTACCACGCCTACTCGTATTCCACGCTACCGCTCCTTCTATTTCTTCCACTGAACTTCGCCGTAGCTATCTGTACACTATGCCATGTCCATATCCCTCTGCCCAATCGCTGCATCAAGTATTTTGGAACAATCAGAGGAGCACCAACCAAGCTTATTTGCTATGAAACACCGGCCAAGGGAAAGCACTCGTGCTTGTGCCCTTCATCCAGACGCAACCAAACCGAGAGACACCACGACAGACCCGAAACGGGACCGAATTCATCGGAAGTTATTGTCGAAACGCTTGAAGGTGTACCCTATGAACGGCAAGCTCATCTCGGGGCTCTCCTCCACCTGCTGTTGGTTGTTTCTAGCTTGTGCGGCTTTGAGCAGTGTGGCGTTGTCCGTCTGGTCGATCTCGTCGGTGGGGAAGTAGGTCGTGTCGATGTTCGACGTGAGGCGCGGCTCGAACGGCGCACGGATCCGCCGCAGGCTGTCGAACTCGACGCCCCGGAAGAAGGCATGGTTCTTGATCTCGTGAGCGCCGCCGCGGCCGAGGCGGTTCTCTGAGTTGCAAATGAGACTGGCGGTGTCGTTAGCAGAGGACAGAAGAAAGGAGAAGGAAGGGGGGGAAGAATAGGATAGTGGATTTGGTGGACAATCTCACCTTCGGATCAGGTTCTCCGCTTCAACACCCAGTTGAATGTCGTCGGGGAAATACAGCGATTGTCTCCAGTTGACAATCTTGCGATACGTGTCGTGGCTATCTTCGGCGCAGAAGGGCGGCCAGCCGACCAGGCATTCGAACATGATAGTCCCCAACGACCACCAATCGCAGTCAAAGGAGTACCCGTGCCCGGTGAATATCTCGGGCGCGATGTAGTCAGGGGTGCCGACAGTCGAATAGGCCATCAATCTCCTCGAGCGCCTCCAGTCATTGATCTGGGACCGGTTGCTGACCGTCAAGTTAATCTGGTCGATGGCAATCGAGTTCCGGTTATTATCGCGTGGCTTGCTCGACTTGCCCTGAAGGAGCTGCTGGTAGTAATTGTTGTCGTGCAGCTTGTGGAAGCCAGTCGACAGACCGAAGTCCGTCAGCTTGACATGGCCACCCCGATCGAGGAGGATATTGTCCGGCTTGATATCTCTGTGAATGAAGCCCAGCTTATGGACTGATTCGATAGCCAAGACGATCTCGGCGATATAAAACCGCGTGATATCCTCCGAAAAGATCTCATACTTGATCAACATGGTCATGAGGTCTCCGCCGGGCAGGAACTCCATCAGCATGTACAGGAAGTTCGCGTCCTGGAAGGTCGTATACAGCTTGACAACCCAGGGGCTGTCGGACTCGGCGAGAATATCGCGCTCTGCGCGGACGTGGGCAAGCTGGTCCTTCTTGAACATTTCCGCCTTGATCAGAGACTTCATAGCATAGACCTTGCCATCCGTCTTTTTCTGCACCAGCTTGACCTCGCCAAAGGCGCCCTTGCCGATGATCTTGATGGTGTTGTAGTTTTCCGGCTTATCCTTAGTGCGCAGGAAGCGGAGGTAGGAACCCTCCCTACGCCCTGCCGTAGCCCAGATCGATTCCCGGCGCCGAGGATCGGTGGTCTCGGCCAGCTTCTGCTCCATCTCGCTTTGCCTGCATTATCCGCCCTGTCAGCGCCTGGTCGCAATCTACATAACGGAGCAGAGGGGCGAATGGGAGGACTCACCGCTGGTTGCGCTCCCGCGCCCTCTTGACACTGTCCTTAAAGAAATCCGAGGCCAACTGGGAGCACTTCTTCTGGTTGTTATTCGCATTCTGGCCGTACTTGTCCGGGTTCCTCTCAGGGGCGGCAGCGAAATAGTCCCCCGGCTGGGGCGTCTGACTAGGCATCGGTGGAGCGTTCAAGTAGCTCCCATAACCGGGCTGCTGGCCCTGCCCGCCGGCCGTCCTAGGGCGCTGGCCCGGGGATGCGCCGCGGGCGCCATAGGGAGAGGATCCGCCAGCGCCGCCTAGGTTCTGGTGCGAAAACTGATGGGCGAGCCCCGTGTTGGGATCATTGTTGGCGCTGGGTGCCGGCCGAGGCTGTCCGTAGCCCCGAGAACTGTAGTCGGCGGCCTGGGCACCGAGCTGCGAAGAGTACTGAGGGCCATACTGGTTAGGCGGAAAGTACCCCCCCGCATAACCCTGCTGCTGGTAGGCCTGAGGCTGCTGGGAGCCGCCCTGGTTCGGTGTTTGGCCTTGGAAGATTGGCTGCGGGAAGGTTGAGGGCGTGGTGGGATATGTGCGGTCGTTATTCGCGGCAAGTCGGTCGTTGTTATTCCCAAAGTTGAGGTACAAGCGATTGCCCTGGTTGTCCATCTTTGACGACTTGCTGCGGTGCGGCCCAGGTGCTGAAATGCACGATTCGATTTGCTGGAGACTTACTCTTTGCAGAATTGCGCGGGCAGACTGCAGGTGTCAACGGACGACTGTCAAACCGGTGTTGCGCAGAAAGGGGCCAGAGACGGAAGGGACCCTACTTTTCTGGACAAGGGTTCAAGGGAGGTCGAGGCCAGTCAACACTCGGATCACCGCCCCGCCTGTTTGGAGGAGATGTGGGGCAAAGGGGCACGAGCAGCACTCTGCAACCCGAAACAGACAACTGAAGCTAGGTAAATAATGAATGAGGGAGACTGCTCGGGATATGAGATACGAAGTCACGGCAGGGAATCTGAACGTGTGACCATATGCTGGGAGCCAGAAAAGGAGAACAGCAGTTGTGCAGAAGACCCCTACACAGTAAAGATTTGTTTGGTTCGGACGATTGCTGCGGTGTCACTCCAGGAGAGTTCTCAACGGCAGCCGCACCCCAAGTGGAGAAAGCGGAAAGAGGGGCGCCCCGCTCGCTGTGTTGAACCGCTATTGTTTCCAGTAACGTTAACCGCTCGCTGATCGGCCACATAACTCCATACCTACGGATCCGTACACAACGCAGTAATTGCATAACCAACAAGACGAGCGCTCTGGTCGCATGGAGGTTCAGGAGCCAGCCATCCCTTGAGAAGTGGGGCCCCTTAGTGCCCCCAGACGAGATGGCACATCCTTAAGGGTGCGAGTTCGTTGATAATAAACGGCCAACCCAACCTGCCCTGACGACTTGACAGATTCATCAGATGGACTCATCAACGGCAGAGTCTGTGGGTAACGCGAGATATCCAAGCATGGCTCGGAAGGCGCCAAGAACTGTGAGGTTCAGGAAGATTGGGGACAGGAAGTATCCGAGAATTGGATTAGTGTCTGAGGAACTCGAGTAACGGTACGTCCGAACAGACAATAATGGGATTATGTGGAAGTCTTGCAGAACCAAGGCACTTAAGCTACCCTTACACGGTAGTAAGGTATATCAAGGTCACAGCTGCACCAAAGGCATGAAGAACGCGCTGTCTCGGGAACATCCGCAGCACTCACATGCAAGGTCTGTGCACGGCCTCTTATCGCGATAACGAAGGCTGGAAATTTGAACTTGAATCCATGAACTTATACGTCCGATTCAATATATGAGAGTAAATTCGGGGAATTGTACAGAAGCAATCGTTTCTGGTCTCTGTTGCGGAAAGTGGCGAAACCTGTCGACCTCCCTGTCAAGCCGAAAAGCCTTCCGAGAGGCCGTGACAAGCCCAATGTGCTTGTGGTGCTGCTAGATCTCCCACGACGGAAGCTCGAGAATTCCATGCGAACCACCATGGCCGATCCAACGCCCGCACCACCCCCGCCTCCAGCGACCAGGGCCGTAAGAACTTCAAGCCCTCTATGTTGCTGTTTATGTTCTGACCGTGTCCGCATGTAGCCCCCAAAGGCACCGCCTCGAAACAACGCCCTGCGCATGCTCGGCCTCCCCGCCCTCCCACGCAAGCTACCCTCACGGAACTGGATGATATTCTGGACAGTGTCGAGCGTCATAGCAGGAGCGATAATCTACGACAAGCGTGAGAAGAAGAGGGCGATTGCAAAATGGTCGCATGCAGTCGAGCATTTGGCGAAGGAGCCGCTGGCCGATCCTCTCGGTCTGGCACAACCGCGCAAGCTGACCATCTATCTCTCAAGTCCGCCTGGTGACGGTCTGCGTGTTGCCCAAGACCACTACACCGAATATGTCAAGCCTATTCTTGCCGCTAGCGGGTTAGACTGGGAGTTTGTGCAAGGCCGGCGGGAGGGCGACGTGCGAGCCTACGTCGCCGAGCGGGTGCGCAGGTTCCGCCGCGACCTGGAGAGCAACGGCGAGCCCGACCCGGATAAGCAGCCCACCAAGGAGGAGATCATCGACGCATTTCGCAAAGCGCGGGGCATCAAGGACTACGAGGGCGTGCGGGGCGACATTGTCATCGGCCGGCACACATGGAAGGAGTATCTCAGGGGCTTACACGAGGGTTGGCTCGGACTCCTTGCGCCGCCGCCCGAGCCAGAGCCACTTCTTCCCGCAGCCACGGCTTCAGAACAAGACAAGCCGGCAGAAGAAAAGCCCACAGAGGAGGAAAAGAAGCCCAAGCGGCCGCCTCAACCGAGACCCCACAACACAACCGCCGACTACCCTACATCAATCCTCCCCTCTTACACCCCCAACGAATTCGCCCCGTCTGCGCCTATCCGCGAGCCTCACCTCCTTGGCTTCCTCAACACGCCGACCCGCATGTACCGCTTCTTCAACCGCCGCAAGCTTGCCGACGAGATCGGCCGCGAGGTCGCCGCGGTGTGCCTCTGCACCTACCGCGAGTTCCGACAGCTTGCCGCTGATTCCGACACCGCCAGCCCGACCTCAACTGGCGACCAACCAGCACTGTATGAGCAGCAGAAAGAGCTGGAGTGGGAAGAGAAGGACTGGGTCAAGTCAGTCTGGAAGGAGGATGATCCCAAGGACGCCGAAGCGGCCGAGATCCCCGAGAAGGTGCGCGCGAAGCCCATTGTCATGGATCAGCGCATCGCCGAGCGTATGCGCCGCTTCCAGCTTCTGCCCGAGGACGAGGAGCGGGCGAGCAGGATCGTGGTGCCCGAGGAAGAGATCGAGGGCTGGATCAAGGGGCATCTGCGCCAGCTGTATCGGTGGGGGACGAAGAAGGCCTTCGAGAAGAAGAAGCTCACGCCTTTGGAGGACAAGGACGTTGACTGAGGGACTGAAGGTGGGAGAAAGGGATGTGTGGATCATACAAGGTGTACGTGTATAACAGGTGACTTGGGGGTGTGTTGGTTCAATGTTGGAGTATCACGGCGGTAGCCGTCCGTACCACAGCGGCCTGTATATTGTGGGACATGCATGATAGATTTCAGGGGTTTGTGATGGTAGGGCAAGGGGCAGCGTCAGCCTTGCGTTCGCGTAATGAAACTCCTCTGAGTCTACTCACCAGCTGCTTGGTCGTAGGTATCTTCGTACAGATATGTAGATTCCCCGTGTCCTGTCATACAACCCTCGATCTCCCTTGGAGGGGACGTGAGACATGGATAGAATGAGTCGTCCAGGGTCCAGATAACAGTGGAAGCAAAGCTGTAACCCTGCCTCACATGGGGGCCTGTGATGGCCTTTTCGGATATCCACCTTAAGGGGCATCTTCCCAAGTCACAGTCGGACTGCCATAGCAACGAAAACGAGTAGCGATGCACCTCAGTCATCGTCATCAGAGCCATAATCTACAAGCAGGCCCCGAGACTTTACCGTACTTAGAACCGGTGCTGGAGCTGGTGCTTGTGCTGGAGTAGGAGATGAGTCTGAAAGCGCGGGTTTCGACACCTCCTTCGCAGCAGCTTGCTCTCCCCCCTTCCCCCCTTCGCGTTTACCCGCGATCTCCCCTCCTTTCTCATTCTCATCGTCCTCGGACTCCCTCCTCTTGACGATCCCGACCCCCTTCACTCTCTTCTTCTCCCTCCCATTCTCCCCTTTCCTCCTCTTCCTCCGCCCCGCAAAGTCCACATCTAAGTCCAGCCTCTCCGCATCATCCAATTCATCATCTCCCTCCCCCTCTCCCTTAGTAGCACTCTGCGCTTTCCGCCTAAACTCCGCCAACCCCCGTTCCACCTCCCTGCGCGCCTCCTCCTCCTCCCTCCGCTTCCGCATCCTGACCTCGTCCAAGAACTCGACCTCATCATCGTCAAGCGCCCGGAACTGGTTCCGTATGCGATGCGCCTCCTCAAAGGCAGCCTGCTTCGCGGCCTTGTTGGCCTGCAGCACCTCGTACAGCGACTTCTCCGCCTGGCCCCCCTGTTGTTGGGCGTGACGGGCTTCCTCCCTGCGGCGGCGATCAGCTTCGAGCTGGGCTGTGACTTCGGCCCATTCCTGTTGTCTTCTGCTGGTCTTGGTTGGAGGCGCTGAGGAGGAAGAAGAACCGTTCGTTGCGATGGTGGTGTTGGTGTTGGTGGTAGCCTCGCCTGTGGCGGCGTCGATGGCGCCTGCTGAGACGAAGCGGGATGACATCCCTTTCTACAGAAGCAGATCGGGGCAGAATTTTATATGTAGCAGGTTTAAAAGTCGCGAGATGAAAGGTTGAATGAGACCTGCTTGATTCGCTGTGTTAGGTCGTCGTTTCGTGCACAGACGGAAAAGCGGGACTCGTAGTTGGGAAAGCAGTATCCGCGACCAGGGACTGCCGACTCTGGAATGTCTTCTCACAACCTTATCACAGAGCACTTTTAGACAGGACTCTATTCATTAATAGCCTAGGCGATTCAGGTGCAATAGCGAAAGGAGATCCAATGCATACTGTGCATGGGAGCAAGACGAATCGGGCTCCAATCTGATAGCTGAGCTGTTCAACTTCTCTGCAGCTGGAAACAGCCGTCTACTAGACTCACCAAGACTTCATGGCGCTGTTACTAACGTAGGTACGGAAGTCTAAAGTCTGTTTCACATGGGAACGATCAGATGCGGTGACCTCAACATTTGGCACATTAAGTCTGACATTTTATCGTTTTATGCTTAACAAGGTTGGTTCCTATGAAGCTCAACGCAGTACGCGAGTACCGCACCGCGCCAGTTGTCCCAACACACATGCCACAGACACCCGACTCCTCCTTTCTTCTCCGAGGCCGTGCTGCCTGTTTCACCGACAAAACCACGTCGCTGGTAGCCGAGCCGAGCCGGAATGCGAGCATGGTGGTGATGGAGCGCAAAAGTTCGATCGGATCAAGTCGAGACCCTGCGATCAGTGCGCCATGGTTTGCCAACCTCCCTCCGTCTCGGTTGCTTTCGTTTTCTTCTCACAAACCCTTGTCAACCCCTACCCACCCTTTTCCAGAGCATCCTAATCTTTGATTCATCCATCTTCCTTCACCTGAACCCACAGAACTCGTGAAGTCGTCATCTTGGGATTGATAGGAAACAAAACAAGGGAGCCTCATGCCTCTCGACAATGGCCCCGAGAATCCGAAACAGCGACACCCGTAAGAAGAAAATGCCACCTGCTGTTCAACCCCGCTGAAATCCCCCTCTAATTTGAACCCATAATGCGAAGAGAAATCGCTCTAGCCACATCCCAATGGGGATAAAAAATGGCCAAGCTGGCATGGCTACGAATATGCGCCGTTACCGGGACCTTGCAGTCTTCGGGGTCCACAGTGAAACGGAGTCACTGGACAAGCTCAGCCGGTTGTGGAAGATGAAAGGGGGCAATTAGACATAACTCAGAACATAACCTCGAAAGTAAAACCAGAAGGAAAATGCTTGGGGCAACCGCGAGTCCAACTTTTAACCTCATGACCCGATCCCGCAGAAAGGTATTAGCACCCATGAAATAGCATCAGATATGTACTTGGCGAATCCAGTAAAACTTTTTGATGAGGCGGCAAGCGAATGGCGCTGAGGAGCGCGGCCGCACGACTGTCTCAAAAACGCCGTGGCAACATGCCTGGGACAAGCAAGTCGTTGCGTTGGAAATTCAGGGCAGAAACCAGTTTCACCAGTCTTCTGTCGATTGAACACCTCCAGTCATCCTGTCCCGAGCAAACGGGATAGAATGCGAAGACAGACTCGGTAACAAGAACAAGCGTGTGGAGTCGTCGAAACAACACCAGAGAGCTTGCCTGTTAAGAGCGGTCAAGTCAGGGGGCGGCGGCGTTGGGATCCCATGCAGTGGGAGCGTCGAACGCTGCAATAGATCGAAAAAAAGTCGAAGATTCCCGGAAAGAAACCGTTTCGCCGAATCTATGACGGAAGCCGTAAACGGGAAACACAATGGTATAGAAATCCAAAAACGCCGGTGTAATGGGAATTGAGCCGTATACCGAATGAGGAATCTCATTAGTCGAAAAATGGCCGGCACCGGATGAGCCGCAAAGGCTGAGCACCGTGGCCGCATGCGAAGTTCCAACCTGTCGCCCTTGGAAGCCTGTCAGTTGCTCTCCTTGGTTATCACCGCAGCAAACTGGACGGCAGACGACAACTCCGCGTGTATTGGCGATGTCGTTCATATCGACGTCTCGTCACTGATGGTGCCTCTGCTATCCTCCGGTGGGTGGGTGGGTATCTGAATGCAAAGTGTATCGAAGTTTCCGTTGTCCCTTGGATGTAACCGCGTCCGGCCGGACGATGCAAGGAAAGGGGAGAAACGCATCCCCTGGGAATTCCAATCAATAGGAGCAAATGCCAAAAAGCGCCGGTAGAAGTCACAGGGCAACGCCATGACGCAGATGCGACAAAGTCCCCTGTCAACCAACAACGGCTTGACTGTAGTGGTGACCGCTGAAGTACCCGGCCCCCTTATTGTGCAGACCAGGGCAGCCACCACAATTGCAGTCAGCCATGTTCGGCTGCTCCCAGATGTTGTGGCCATAGCCGTAGTAATGGCCATAGCCGACAGTATTGCGAGAACCGTGTCCGCTGTGACGGAAACTGCTGTATGGCGGGGGCTGCTGGTAATGCCTTGACGTGGCGTTTGCCCCGAGAAGCGCCCCATCAAACCACTCGGCGTAGCTTGAATTCACCAAAGCTGTCGAATTCGTATATTCCGGAGTGCCGTACCCAGAATCCGGGGGGGTCAGCGGAGCCGTCTGCGACCATGAGGACAAAGGATATGCCCACGACGATGGGTCGTGGCGGAACGAAGCAGCCATGGACGCTTGGTTGCGCTTCATGCTGGAAAGGCGTTCGTACTCCGCGACCTGTTGCTGATGCCAGGCCGAATACAGCTGCTGGGCACGGGAGCGCGCCATGTCGGGCTCGATGGGCGACACGAGACCTGCCAAGCGATCGCGGCTTGCTTGCTGCTGCCTCTTCTTCGCCTCTTGCCACTCCTTCCAATTCGACAACCACGCCTGATAGTCCTCACTCGCGTCCAGGTTGACGTAGAGGCACCAGCGAATCGCACCGAGCCACTCGTATTCCAGAGTGTTGAGTTCCTGGACCGGGATACCACTCACTTCCGACCAAGACTTGTTCTGAAACGTATTGTCGTCCAGGAACTTGCTTCCGAGAAGCAACGCAATCGTGAGCATGCGCCAAATCTGACCTTCGGTGTGGTTGTTCTGGCCAGCAGCATGCATCATGTTGATGCGCTTCGCCAGATAGTTCATGCCCAAGAGAATCGTAGTGCTGGGAAGTCGCGTCGAAGTCAAGATCTGAGAGACGAACTTGCGAAATGCTGGGTTGACTTGGCGCTGAGGCATAACCACTCGAGTGGCCATCTCGGAAACGTAGTCAGCCATCAGCTCGACCTCGTAGTCGAGCACAGCACAAACGCCGCCAGGCATCTTGGTTGCGGAGAACTTGTTTCTGGAGATTGGCCTCAAGGACGATGGAGATGAAGATCGAACTGCTTCGAGCAGCTGGAAAAGAAACGGCTGGCGGGGGGTCAGGCCACGCCGTGCCACCAATTCCCAGAGCCGAAGAGTCGGAGGATCTCGAAGGTCGAGGGGATCGAGATCTACTGGAATGGCTGAGCCATAGAGTGTAGATTTTGCCGTCTACACTGGAAAAAGTTTTCAAGGTGGAGCGACTCGAAGGGGCGCTGGAATCGTTCGGACGAACAAAAACCGAGTCGCTGGTTTGTGTTGGGTAATGCGAACAAAAAACCTCGTGCTGGTTGGGCTCAACGTATCGTCGGATGTACGACTAAATCGTGCAGCACCGGTAGATCAGATGAAGAAAGGAAAGGAACGTTGAAGCACTGTTGTTGTTCTTGTTAGCTGGGGAGTGTCCTCTCATCCCCTCATCTGCAAAGCATAGGTCCAGAAATTCGAAAAGCAGTGGCGGCACGATTCGAGACTGATGACACGGAAGGATCCAGGAGGGAGACCGTGAAGACGGAGCGTGTATTGGAGGATGCTGACAAAGCCGAGTGCTCACGGCCAACCTGGTGCCGTTGTCGCAGGCAGAGTGTCGTCCGACGCTCCGCGAGCATTAATGGAACGGGCCCTGCCGCCGGTCGCATGTTCCGCTCAGGTCGGATGCCGGCGTAAGAGGGTTTGGTGAACCCAGCTGCTTATCACACCGTCCAGTCGCGTACCAGCTCGAATCGTGCCATTCCACTGAGCTCGGAAGGGCGCAGAAGGGTACGCTTGATCGCGGGACAAGTAAAGAGAATACGAACCTAATGCCTTGGAATTAACCCAGTCCAGGCAATTCCTTGTGCTGAGGGATGGGTGTCCTCCAGGTTGTGTCGACGCGAGACGCAAAGACACGACTGCACCCAGGCCGAGAAAACCGCTCGCGAGCAGGTGCTATTTTCCGTCTCCGTTCGAATTAACGACGGTCGACAGACACCCGATCCTTTCGTGAACGACCCAAAAGTGAATTTGGCCGCTCGTCGATCGCTCGGTTCCTTGGCGGATTCTGCGAAGCAAGGAGGGAGGAGGTGGTACGGCGTTGGGGGCGAGGGAGGCGGAAAGGGAAAAAGGAAAAAATGTAGGGAAGGTTGCGGAGTAGTGATCAAAATGACCAGTGGGTAACTGTAACGTTAGTGGGTGTTGGGTGACAGGCCTGGACAGGTTTTCACGGGTGGGGACGGCTAGGACATGACGGGGAGGGCCCACCGGGTGGATGGACCGGCACAAGCGGGCGAGGCGCCGAGGAAGTCGAGCAGACACGACCTCTCTTCGAACACAGGTTTCACTTTCGAAGCACCCGACTCTTCCTCGAACGAAGAAACGCCCATCGTTCATCCTTACACAATTCCAGACAGAGCATCAATATTTTGCAATCACTCAGCCAGCCAGTCAAACCGCCCTTGGCAAACATCCGGCTCAGCCTCCAGGCTCTCACAAACGGCAGGGACAGATTTGCGTGACTCCGCCAAATTGGGGGATATGATGACAGAAATGACAGGGCCGCCGGCGCCGGTCGATGCCTTCCCAAAACTCGAGGGTGGCCAATTTGTGCCAAGCGGTCAAAAAAGAGAGCGCCAAGACGACCCACATGTAGACTGGTAACCAGAAACAAGGATGAGCGGCTTTCGCTCATCAGGTTGTGTCTGTAGGTTTCCAAATGCAGGACGCCAGTTTTCGTATTCCGACATTCTCAGACAGAAAAATGAACGAAGCAAGCCCGTCTCGGGCTATCGACCTTTGGAGAGCTCCTTCGGCGGCCGAATGGCCTGGCCATTTGTGAAGGAGATGGAAGAATTACTTCGTAACGCTACGGGTGTTTGGAGGCTTGTTGATGACAGTCGCGTGTCTCGGACATGACGAGGAAGCCCGAGCCGGAAGAGATACGTTGTATTGCAGGGTTAGGGTTTGGCCGATAGCGCAAAGGAGGTCCCTTTGGAAGGGAAATGAGTCCAGCTGGTCTGATTCACATTTCGAGGCAGGGAACGCCTGTGAAGATTTGGACGACCAAAGTGGGCCAATAAAGCATCGGGAATTCGATTTGATAGTTCCCTGAGGTACCTGATTGAAGATTTTTCGCACTATCACCACAGGACTGACTTGCCAAACAGGAGGAGGCGAAAGACGCTGGCGCTCATCTTGGTAACCTGAGCATGCCCGGCCACTGCAAACAGGCAGCCAGTGGTCAAAGGAAGACGTCCTGTCGCAGGCTGCCGGTGGGTGTTTCTCATTGGCGTTGTCAGCCAAAAGCGAGCCGGGCCATCGTGACCAACACGATCCTAAATAGTGGCAATGTCCCAATTCTGATAGAAAACACCGCAGATACCGCGTACTGCGTTTGTAGTGTAGAAAGCATGTCAGGCTGGGCAGCATTGAGATGAAGAGACAGAAGTGGGAGAAAAGCTGAGAAGAGAGAGAAGATACAGACCCGCATCTCAGGGTCTATTACTGCGTAAGGTATGTCATACTGTACAGTACATACCGTACATACACTAACAAAAGTAAGCGCGATCCATCGAGACCCGGACACGCGCACAGACAGAGGGAAGACACCCACGAGCAAGACGCGACCATCCTCCACTACCTTTGACAATAGTCACAATACACGCGCTCTCCTGTGGACTGTGCGACTGTGAGGCTGAAGCAAACTCATGTCCCAGCATGAGAGTTCACGTCTTTTGCCGCTAAACGGGTACATACCTACATATGAGTTGAAGCAGCCTCTCGGATCTGGCTAGAGATACCCCTGGTGTATGTGATATCCGACACGACAGGAAGCGGTCAAGGCCAACTGAGAACCATGGTCCCGGGAGACCGCCCCAAGAACTCCATAAGAACTGGCATACGGTCCAAGACCGTCGAGGCACTCCTGAATCAAGCTCAAGTCAGTAACGAGCAGCAGCCTGTGCAGACAGAGACCGCGCCCGCCATACAGACTGCATTGGGACAGACCTGCCCTGGGCACAGTACATACCCTACCGGGAGGTGAGATGCTTCTCGATGAATGCTCGGCAACATTCTTGTGTTGGAAGCCCACAATGTCTGGTTTCCCTTTCTGGGTTAGGGCCGCAGCCTGAGACCCCTTGCTCCGGAACGAGCACCAACACAGAAGTATCGTATATACCTACGTACAGTACGTAAGTTACACCTTGTCAACAAATCCCGGAAATCTTCAACCACCGTGACCAGGAACACTCGGAAGGACCAAAGCCACGTTCTCTCCCCTGCCATCGAGTCCGACAGGGTGTGTGACTCGCACCAACTGTAGGAGTCTACGGAACCAAGGAAGCGAAGACCAGTCGATTCTGCCTTACAGTTCTCAGCACTGCCATCTCGCGTATCCACTCCCAGAAGACTCTCAGGTCTCAATGTCTACAGTACTATTACGGTACGTACACAGTAAGGTACTACGGGTACGTACCATGCGGTAGGCTCAGCTCGTCAGACTCCTCACCTCCGCTCCCCCAGACGAGAAGACGAGTGTCAAGGACTCAACCAGTGTCAGCCAAGGCGGCCAACCAGAGCTTACGCGTTGGCTAGGAATGTGGGTGCTGTCCCAGACCGCCTTCCACCCACAGCCGGCCGTGCTCATCTTCGCTCATCTCGGGTGGCTAAGTGGCTTCAATAACGTGAGTTAGCCGTGGCCAGACCTCACTGAACCTTCGCCAGCTTCCGACGCTGATTAATGCTCGTCTTGAGATTGCGTGGAAAGTGAGCCGTCCCCGAAAAGGGTCCTTGTGAGTTGCGGCCCGCTTGTTGCGCTGCGACGCAGGCGGTGTGGCAGCGACCAGTAACAACACCGCCTCCGTAGGGGTCTGCAAATCTAACCCGAGGGTGCTCCCAGTTCCTAGGAAAGCGGCAAGATGTGACTTCTTACTTCGGCATCCCGAGCTCCGGATCAGCGAAAATATCTCTGTGGCGTCAACAGAGGACTGTGGCAGTTGTTTTCCGCACACAGCAACAATGCAGAGGCGGGCCTGGAAAAGAAGGAAACTCGGTCCTATTCGCTCCTTACCTGATCATGATCCTGCTTCGGAACTTGCCACATGCAATCGCTAATGCGGTCATCCTCCTCTCGTGCCTCTCCAGACGGTTGGCCCTGCATGACGCTGATGCCGGGCCATCCTAACCCCAATAGCCGTTGACTGTGTGCCTAGAACCGGTAGATCATGATGCCGGCCCCGACTCTGTCATAAGGGCTTGCAGGCAACGACACACAGCCATCAGTCCTGCCTACGCACGTCGTCATCCGGCAACACCGGAAGCATCGTGAGTTCCATTGCCCCAAGACATGATCGAGCGCGTGATGCTCCTTTCATGCACATCTCGTGGTAGCAATGCTCCGGGCCGCTGCCAAGGGACGAAGGGTATGGACAACAGTACTCGCCGTAGCCACCGTCGCCAAAGCGGCCGAGTTCCCAGAAGCAATGTGTCGGACGCTGCTCCGTGCGCTCCGTCGGCGCGTTCGAGATTCTTCGGCGGCTGGCGCTGCTTAGTCCCAGCAGGATCTGGCGAGAATCGGAGTTGGGCAGGAACACAGGAAGCGAAACCCCGCGTAGCCATCTGCAACCCGCGTCTCCCTGAGCGGAGGGGTTCTCCATATCCAGGACGTTCCATGGAGCTCAACGTGGGAAAGCAAAAATATACCGCAGTCGCATTCAGACTTTCGCCGGCGAACCCACCCCTTGCTGCAATCCCAACGACGGTTGGCCATAACGGCACTAGTGTAGACTGCAGCAGAAAGTGGCCCTCTGGCCACATGCGCTGGACGAGTTTTCTTTGGCCGGTCGGTCCGACAAAGAGTGGGTTACGTTCCAGGAGGTTTTTTTCGTCCCTTCGCTCACCTGCTCCGCTGCGAATCATCGCACGAGGCTGGACCAGGCACTGCAGACTACAGTCTGGGACAGAGAATGGAGGAGTGCTTGAGGAGCTGGTCCGAGTCATGTCGCATCGGCATCCTGTGTCAAAAAAGGCAGGCCTAGCCCAGGAAATTCCAGGGCGGGGTCTCCATCTCTTCCAAGCCGCTTTTTGCCAAAGAGATGAGACAGTAACTCCGCTCGGTCAGGTACACTCCAGCGTACATGTACATACATGAAACCCCCAATATTTCGGGTTGTATCGGCGCTTCGGTCGTTTATGATCAACAATTGTCCCAAGTAGAGCGTGGAGCGAAATCGGCAAGACATATCTCTGTCTCGGCTTGGGGTCTGCGCATCTGTCTTTGCATCGTCTTTGCATCATGGGCAGTACAGGTGTAGGCTATAGAAATCAAGGCACATATATCGTACTGAACATGTGAACAGATTTGCCTCTTGACTTCCAGGGTCAGTGTTTTTAGACATCTGGAGCCAGTGCGGTAACATCCATCTCAACATGAGGTCGGCGGCAGAAAGTGGATCCCGGGCGGTCTCCTACCGGCGCCGGTCAAACGGCGCTCCCCACCTCGCCAGCGTGGCTTCTTGGTGATCTCGGTGGCCCAAGTTATCGATAGCGTTACTGCAGGACTTTCCAGCTTCGATCAACATCCATCAGTGGTTCTGTCCATTGCCGCTGGCAAAAATCTTGATTGCATGGCGGGATGTGTGTTACGCAATCACATGTTGTTGAGGTAAGGCGGCGGCGGAACCAACGACATGGCACAATGGGCCCACTTTCTACCAACCACCGGTAACAGTCATGATGCAGCTTCACCTGCCGCATGGCCACACCTTCGTCATTGGCCCCAAGCCCTACCTGCTGCTGAACGATGTGGCGTCTGGAGCCTACTCCGAGCTTCCTCCGAAATGGTGTTGAGTGTTCCTCCGTTCCCACGACATGACTGGGCTACCGACCTCACCATGGTCACCTAAAAGCCGTACACCAAACTAGGTACCCGACAGTTTGAGCAACAAGGAGTCAGCCAAACAGGATTAAATTTAAAAAGAAAGAAATAGGAGGATGAAGAGGAACATGAAGAGGAAGAAAAAAAAAAGTGAGATAAATAAGGTACTATACTGGTGAGCTTCGCTCCGTCTTGACGTTTGGTGTATGGCTTTTTCTGGCCAGAGTGTGCCGAGTTATCGTTCGCTCCATACATACATTGCTCGCGGACAACCCGCAGCACGGCATCGGGGTTGTAATTACATACAGATTGCTCTCACTGCACCTCTTTGATAGAGTGGAGGTGTATACATGTCTAGACACGGGCAGTGTTGCCCCGAATCGTGTAACGTTTGACTCTACAGGGCGCTTTTGCCCCTGAGAGTTTTAGCCGTGAATACATGTAATACTCAAGCACAGGCTCAACGCAAACGAGTTCGACAATGTGTGCTTGCTTCGAAGCATGAAAGGAGGCGAATACCGGGCCGGCAACTTCATATTGCTGTTAACACTTCAGGGCTTTTGGGGTGTAATGACCCCTTTTCCTCGAGGCCATACAATATCCACACCGCAAGACCAGTCGCCAAGTTTCGGCATGTTATAACCCGAACTTTGGAACCCAAGTCTGCAAATGAAGAGCCCAAAGGTGGTCCGAAAACGTCGGCGGATGGAGTGTTGGTTTGGATTTGGCTTGAATCGTCTCCTGCAGTTGCCCTGCTTCAGGCAGTAACCATTCAGAGCACTCCTTCCGGCAGCAGTGACTTGGCCAATACAGATGAGTGAATGAAGCACCTGTTAGTTAACGCAGGATTTGGGCACAGATGCATGTTGATTAGGGACACCATGAGCCATGGCATACTTCTCACCTCTCCGAGATGCCAGATCCGGGAAGGCTTCCCCCCAATTCCCACCTGTTTACCATACACGCAGCATGTGATACGCAGGCAAGGCACAGGTTAGCCACGCCCAGTCAATGTCCAAAAGAAGCAACCGTCCTTCATGGTCGGTCTGACGATTGGTTCTGGGCCTCTTCCCATTTGTCTAGTGCGACCTGTTTCTCGACCGCAAGGGGAAATACAACAGCACAACAGCACAGACGGGCCCGAATGACCGAGATCCGCGAGACCGTAAGTCACTTCTGAGATGGAGGTGCCCATACAAGCCCAGATGACACGTACCGCAGATCTCACACCCTTACCCATTGTGTCAGGCCCAAGAGAATGTACCGAGCTCAAGACCAAAGACTGTTCGGAATCACGGGCCACGTCTCGAAATGTATAAATCCCTAGAGCAAAATAGGTGACAGTAAGTGCCGCTGTGTCATGAACACGGTGCCATAAGCCATTTTGTTATATACTTCCTGGATCCATCATATACTTGGTAGACACCACAGCCATCGCCCTGAGCCAGTACTAAACATTCGCTTCCCGTCAAACAACGCACAAGTCCTGCTTTTCTGCCACTACTCGAACACCATCTTGAGATGTGAGATCTGAACACAAAGAAGTAAACCATGGAAGAAATTACCGTCGAGCATCTCGGGGCTAAGATTACACCACCCAATCTTGAAGATGAGAATACCTTTCCCAGTTCCGGCCAATGGTCTGCAACATGATGGCGGCCAATCAACCCACCAAGGTAGCCTATCAACACAATGATTTAGCCTTGGGCCGTTCCCATTACATGTCGTTGTCAAGGTCTACACTATATCCCATGCATCTTCCCAAATTCAGCACATCGGGTCCCTGAGCCTCGGACTTCCCTGAACGAAATAGTCCTCCTCAATAAAAGTTCCACCAACGCCGCCGACATCCCATTCCAGAGCATTCCGAACACCTCATTCAACCAGGAAGACCGACTTGATCCCTCTTGAACGGGGCAGTTCCCGCTAATGCCACGCGGGTTAAGGTATTATTGTACAGGACGATACAGAAAAAACTACGCAAGAGAAAAGGAGGGTCGATGCCTCTTTTCATCCACGTCTGGCTGTTCTGGCGCAGCTTTCCCTCAAGCACCCCATCCCTTTCCCCATATAACCCCGATCAAGGAACCAGCATAGAATAAGGCACAATGGCCTTGTCGATGACTGGCTCACGTCTCGAGGTGACATCAGCCTCGTTGCCCCATCGCGCAAACCAGCTCTCCTCCTTGTCCCTCGCATCATCGAACGCCTTGCGGCACTCTTCCGGTAGCAGCTCCCGAATGTCGTCAGACACGGCTCGCAGGCCCTTGAAAGGGGACAAGAAATCAGCTGCTGCCGAGGCCTCGTGGTCGGCTGGTGATGTGCGGAAGGGCACGTCGTATGCTGCCGCCGACACGCCGGCTGGTGGCGTTTCGAGGTGAGTGTCCATGATGAGGAAGTTGCGCGAGATAGAGGGCTTGATAGGGGGGAAGATTGTCGAGCTGTTGGGCTGGTCGGAGTCTTCGCGGTCCACAACTTGCTCGATGCGCGCGTGCGTCGGCTGCATAATGCGCGGATAGTGCATCTGGTTTGTGTGGATGTCGTAGACGCCGTTCAGGTTGGCGCGCCGGACTGCTGAGAGCATGCTGTTGAATTGGCTGCGGGACGTGGTCAGTAACGGAGGCAGGGAGAAAAGGGCAGAGACCTATGAACCTACACAGCCTCACGAGCGTGCTCCAGCTGCCAGTTGACGTCGTTGACAGCAACCCGCCGTTTCTTGGTGTCCACCTTGACGTTCTGCTGAGGGACGGACGGGCCGCCTGAATGATATACGGCACTAGCACCATGCCAGGCGACATATTGGTTCTTATTATAAGGCTTGTCCGGGTCGTAGACATCGGTTGGGTCGGCCAGCTCGCCCTCCACGACCCCCTCTTCGCGCGCCTTCGCGACTTCATAATCGTCGATGATACGGCGCCCACCAACAATTATCAGAGCACCGAACTCCCGGAAGACTGACCGGGCCGTCACTATTCCTATCGAGCGGCCCTTGTAGCTATGGGGGATGATGTCGCGCTCGATCATATCGCGCTTCTCCTCGTCGTTGACGATGATTTTATACAGCTTTTTGTGCTTGGTGAAGAAGAGGTATGAGTCGCGGAAGCCGACACATCGAGCGGGCTCGGTGGAAAGCATGTACAGGCGATCGCCGCGGCCGGCCACTGTGAATGTCCGGCATCGATACTCGCGACCGTCCTGGAGGTTACCCAACTTGTCGACCTTCTTCTCGCCCTCGGGATCCTCTGGCAGGGCAACCTCATCGTCTACGATGTCCAGGACAGTGCCATCCTTGTCAATCGACTGCTGTGTTGGCTGGTAATGCTGGCCTTTGCGGCCGCCCCGACCACGCCATCCTCCGCGACCACGACGGCGGGGTGTAGCGTCAGGATTCGGCGGCTCGATTGGTAGTGTGTCCCAGTCCGGCGGGCGATTCTTTGGGGGCCTTCCTAGACGTCGACGGCGGATTACGGGCTCAGGTGGAGGTGTCGGTGATTTGGCGGACTCTTCGTCTTCCTGTGCTTCTTCGGCGGCAGACTCCTCGTCCTTCTCGGCCTCCTCTTCTGCTTCCTGATTGGGCTCTTCGTCCTCCTGCTCAGCGGCGTCGGGCATGGGCTGGTCTTCGTCGTCGATACCATCGAAGGTCTTGGGCGTGCTCTCTGCAGATGCAAGCATGCGGTTAGCGACTATGAGAGATATGGTACTCATGGCGACCTTCGTCTTCGTAGCGGCAGGCCAATCGCGCGAATCAGCTTCGTCAAAGTCACAGTTCAGGGCTTGTAGTCATCACTCGATGCAGTGGCTCAAAGCCTGCAGTTTGTGGATGTCCTACTGGCGTAGAGATGCATCTGAGCAGGAAGGTGCGGGAGGTTGCATGCACGTTCTCGAAACAGCAACTGACGCCATCTCCTCGACTGGGAAACGTTGTGAAACTCGGGCAAGGACTCTAGTTTTCGCAGCGTACTTCTAGATGCAAGCTGGTCACACTAGATTCAAGTGCCTTGACCCAATTGCAAGAAGTATCTTGCAAGATGCGGCCCCGAATTTGGACACAAACCTGAATCTGAGGGGCAGGGCGTGCGACGCAGAAAGAAGGCTTACCGAGCGCTTGCTGAGCGCGCTTTGCAGCTGCGCGGCCAGACCGTCGAGAGGGCATTTTGCAGAGCTTTTTGTTGTGGTGGTGCGACACACTTTTCCCAGCTCGTCGAGGAGCTGTGTAGACTGGCGCACTTGTTGGTTTGTTCTTTGGCGTCCGTCCGGGGCTTGCGACGCGATTGAGGACGTGATTGTGCAGTGGGATTTGGCGGTTTGAAGTGGCTCGAGGAGTAACACCGTGAGAAATACAGTATACTAGGCACATATATTGGAGCATCGCACTGTGATCTACACTGTGTCTGATCCATAATCCCACTCGCAGCGTTTACCTTCGACAGGCAGGACGCACCATACGTACCGGTATAAGTCCCGAGCCTACCTCATCAGTGCGAGCAGTTCTTCTGACATTATCAAACCGCGAACGGAGTCAAGATGTGAGACAGAGTAAGACCAGTAGCCGATACGGCATGATTAACATTTTTTGGTTCCTGCTCTATAGAGTGCCGTGACACTCAGGGACCCAAAGCATACACGCGTATCTCACCAAAGCAATGCGCAAGTCATAACCCGCGAAAGCTACCCAGCGGTCCCTTGTCCCAAGATGAGACGCTGGATTCTTGACATCAAAGATCTCCAAACTGATGGAGGGAGCCGCTGCGGTCAAAATGAGCAAAAAGCAGGACTCGCTGCCAATCTGCGAAGTCCCGTCGCTGTCAATACGTTTCCAGTAAAGACATTCTGCCCAATCCCGTCATAGATGCCTATCCGCTATCACGCTGCATCCATGCCGCAGGGGACCGAGTCGTGGGTAGGGTTCTGCTGTTCCTCTGCCAGCAGCGCATCACCCCGAATGAGGGACACAGCCGATTAGCACCGTGGAGGGGCCCTATCAAGGTAGAGAGGACTGCATATGCTGGGTTCCATCTTGTATGTCGTCAAAACTCATTGATTGGAGCCCAAAGAGCTGTCCTTGTTTGGGCCGCGGTTGCAGCCTCTAGTTGACCGGCAGCTTGTCGGTGTTCGGAACACCCTCCGGGAAAACCTCCTCCGTCAGGAAAGTATCGCGCGCTGCGTAGAGGTACCGGTATGCCGTCTTGACCGTGCCGTCACTCACGCCCGAAACCTCGGAAATCTGCTTCGTGTTCCGGGGTTCACCCACGATGTGAGACGCCATGTAAATGCAAGCAGCAGCAACCGAGAGCGGGGATCGGCCGGCCAGATCAGACACCTGGGTCGATTTATCCGCAAGACGGCGAGCGACGTTCTCGACGCGAACCGGGTTGCGAAAGTGCAGATTGCTGCAGTAACGTGCGCACAGCTCGACGGCACTAGTAGATCCCTTGGCCTGGTATGCCTGGTTGAAGAGAGCGTTCTGAGCAACCGCGTCCTCACCTCCCATTTTCTGCAGAAAGGCCTCGAGCTGCTTGAAAACACGGCCAATCTCCTTCTTGGAGACTTTCGTCAGCCCGTAGATTTCACGGAAGGTTCGCGGATTGCCCGTTTGTCGGCAGGCGATGAAAATGCATCCGGCGATGATGGCTTCCTGCGACTTGCCCTTCAACGCTTTGTTGTCGTCGACCTGCTTGAATATGTGCTTGGCTGCATTGGCCACCTGGGCACCAGCGTTGATGCTGTCGGTCAAGCCTTGAATGTCACGGTATGCCTGCATGAGCACTTTGGATCCCTTGTCTTGGGTGATCTTGTTCTGGAGGTGTGCCAGGTTTCTGGCGTTCTTGCCATCGAATGCGATCTGCGTCTGGAGCTGGTCTCCGTCGATCATCAGGTTAGGGCCTTCACCGACACGGGAGGGATCGTCGTTTCCCTGGTCGTCGTTGGAGAAGGTGCGCCATTCGGAACGAGTGTCGATGATACGCTCGCCGAGGACGACGCCGCAGGAGCCGCAGACCATGTCGCCGGAGGCCGTCTCCTCGATAAGGTTAGGCGGGACCTCCTTGCAGTCCGGACACGTCAGGATGATGTTGAGATCCTCCTTGAATTCGCCACCCTTGGCGGAATTCTCGAAGGCAGCGAATGGATTAGCCATCTTCGCCAGCAGCGCCGAGCAGGGAGGAAACTTCAGCGCAAAGAAGGCCGGGAGAGCCCGTGGATGCCTCTGTTAAGAGCGCACGGACGATTATCGGGTCCTTTTCGACTTGCTGGAGCGCAGCGGCAGGTGCAGGAGAGTCGAAGAAACGGTCCGCGGGGAGAGGACACCGCCGCCGCGCCTCAGAAGAGGCTGAACTCCTCCGTGAGAAATCGGAATGACAGCAACCTTGAACCTGGAAGTGGCCGATGGACTGTTCTATGGACCAGCGAAGGTGTCTGAGATGAGCCGGCCGGGGGGGAGGGCGGGGAGGCGGGCGTGGCGAACGGTGTGATGTCTCAGAACAAAGAACAGCCGAAGTCGGTTTGTAAGCGGTCGTCGCTGGGACTGGAAACCTGATCTGTTTGATTGCGGTGCTCTTGTCGTAGCAGGCAACGCTTAATGACTTGACTGCAGGAGTTGCTTGCGGTTGTGAAAAGAACGGCGAGCAGCGAGCGGCGGCTGAGGAAGGAGGAAGAAGAGCGAAGTGGGAGCTTGTTTCCATTCATTCCAGGTTATTTGGTCCAATGCCCCACTTTTAACGTTATCCCAGCCTTACCAGGCACCCGAGTTTAGCGACTCGCCCTGTCACGTGCGCTCGCGTCACTGCTTGAGCTTCCAATTTACCGCCATGGCGCGGGTCTGAGGGTTGCCACTTGCCAGTGTATTCGTATTCCAGGTTCTATCTGCCTTATATTCAGGGCAAGTCTGTACATCGGTCTGATGTTACTTGGAGCACAAAGCTTCTGCTATCATTCCGCCAACAAACAAATTCATCGTCATGGGTATCAAACCTGAACCGACCGAACTTCGGACTTTTAAACTCGTCATCAATCATTACTAATCGTGTCCTCCCACAACAATGGACGTCATCACACTCTGCGCTCATTCCTGTCCGTGCTCCGTTTCCGCTCGCCCTTCTGGAACCCCGTACTGTGTTGAGATGAGCTTCATCGGTGGATCACCATAACCCGAAGACAGCCATTAAGAGCTGCAGCATTCTCAACATTATGATCTCCTCTTATATGGGCGCTTCTGCCTCGCCCTTTCCAATCGGTGGGCAACGGCGCGACGGCCGAGGCAACCTGAAGCCGCGTGTTCTACCGCAGCCTTGTCTCCAGTTTCCAGCGCGGTATCTGTTCAGCTCGACGGGTGTTGGTTGAGGTTACCCGGTGGTGGTGCCGGGCTTTGGGTCGGGTTCAAGTTCAGGTGTGGTATTCGGCCTTGCGATCGATGCTTCGCCGGCGAGGGGATGGCGAGAATGGGTACAACCCCCGCCGCGCTGACAGCTGGATGTTGATCTCCCGACAACGATCGTTGGTGTCGCATCCTGGCCTCCCACCTCTTCCAGTCATCCTTCAGTCTCAGCGACTCTTGCCGTTCGATCTCCATCAGCTCCTGGTCGATTTGGTCCAACGTCGCCGAGCATCTAAGTGTACTCGCCGCAGAATCTGTCGATCGGGTGGCCAGAGACTTGCGGATCATGTGTATTCTGCGCTCCTCCTCCTCGTGAAACAGGTCGACTGCGCTCAACTTCCGTCTCCGGAGGATATCGTCTCGTGTCAGGTATGGATAGAGCCTTTTTCCTCTCTGATATTGGCGATGCTTGGTTATATGGACGAGGACATAGGTCAGTGCGGCCCCGAGTAAGATGATGCCGCCTACAACAGCCGCTATTATCCACCCTGCAGTATTGCTCGTTGAGGAAGGCACGATGTCGTTGGGGTATTGCGTCTGCGGAACGGTGTCACGAGCACCGAAGTTGTGGAGGATAATGGGCATCCTGAGAAGAGAACCTGCGGGCGGGATCCCGGGTCGAGGAGAAGGAATATCTGACCACCACTAGGGGAACCCGAAGAGCGTAGTGAACGCATGCCGTTGTGCTTCAGCCACGGGCTTCAGCGATGAGGGACAGCGCCAACTATTATAGACGACCGCATCCGACTTTTCAGTTCTGCCAGCTGACGCTACGCAACCCACGACGGCGGGATACAATTGGGACAGCAATGACTGGCGACATGTAGAGACTTCTATTAATGGAGGTTCGATGGAGACCACGGCAAGTTCCTCTTCGGTTTCCGCCGCCGGGGATATGCCCTGCTTCTTTGTACACTGTAAGATACATCTCCCCGGAATGCCCTTCCGGTGCCAGTGAGGCGCAGCGCCGGGGTGCAGCACGCCTTATGCTCCAGCTGAGCGGTAGCTTTCGGGCCACGGAGAAGGAAGGACGAGCTTATTTTATCCACCGAGCCTATAAAAAAGCCCTTCTGGCTCCTCCCCAACAGTAAGGCGGGCTTGGGATTGACCGGTTGATGACAAGCTTATCTTCCCTTATGCTCTTCCGCGAACAAGGCTCGTTGGTGTCCCGGAAAGCAAAAAATAGAGACGGTTTCAGCAACCCCTCCGATTACGAATTTGCTTGCTTCGTGAGTTGCAAGACATCGGGTACGCGCCCTTGTTGGAAATTTGGCTCAATTGGCTACACAGGCCTCTTCTGTGGCGATGCTAGCCCGCCAAGATCAACTTGTCGATGGCCACGCAACTGCTGGCTCCGAAGACTTGCAGGCCCAGTCCTCTCGTATTCATCAGAGGTTCGGAATGATCCGCAAAAAAATTTGAGACATCCTGTTCAGTAAGACATATCACATCGCGCTCGTCGGTCCCGACTGAAGCTCAGTGAAGAGCAGATATCTATTCACGCCGGAACAAGTCATCGCCTGAAGGAGCTTGCATGTGCTCGCAGCGGCTCCTCATAAGATTTATCACTCGACTATGAAACACATTACAGACTATCGTACGTAAACCATATCTTGGGTATCCAAAAGCTCCGTCCCGCGTCCACTCCATACGCCACGATATGCAATCACTGCCCAATATCCGCAGACCTGTCCGGATAAGCCTTTCCCTCTGACTTGTCCCCCTGCCACTTCTCGCTTCCCTTCAAGCCACTGCGTCTTTCAGCCGTTCCCTCGTGGCTGCTTGTGGTTCGTGAGCTGCCCGCCTGGTCGTCCTCCTCATCGGGCTGTTCCCGCAACGTCAGGTCAACGGACGGCTCCCGCGTCCCCATCCTTTGCATGCCGTTTTCGACATCTTCCCGGCTGTAGTTCGTGCTCCGCGTCCGAACCCAGCGCCTCCATGTCACGCTTATCGACGAATGCTCGGTCTGCTCGGTCCCGGCCATCGAGAACCTCTGGTTGAAGCTGGCTCTGTTGTCAATCGGGGTCAAGGGACTGACTTTCTGAGGAGAGGGGTGTCTCAGGAGACGGGCACCGAGCCGGTATCGACACACAGGAATATGGAGGAGGTTCCACACTCTGTGGGAAGGTTAGCATGGCCCTTTGTTCGAGGCAGCGGGGAATGGACTTACCCCTCAACACATAGAAGGACATAAACCATAATCCCCGCTGGGTCGGCATATAGTCCCCAGTACGTATGCCGGTCAGGAAATACGCCGCCCAACCCGACGTAAACCAAACAGAGGACAATGTACACAATCCCGCAGACCAGTCTCAACACCAGTCCCCAAGTGGGCCACGGCCTGTGAGCTCGAAATAGCGTGATGACGTCGAGGGCGATATCGACGACGAGGAAACAGATCAAAATGACGGCGTTGATGCTGAAGTGGCGAAGGTTCTGTTAAAACAATCTTCTCCCCGCCTGGCTCCAGTTGAGGACTCACCTCATGTAACTTCCCATATGCCACCGCAACACGCGCATAGCATAGCCGATGATGGCCAGCAACACAAGGCATGCGATAGCATGTACAGTTCCGTTGAGGAACCGCAGCCAGGCCTCCCAGTTTCTCCTCGCCGGCTCGGTCTCTATGTGAGTGGTGCTTGTGTTTGGGACTGAAGAGCGATTGATATTGCTCGCGTTGGCATTCACGTCCTCCGCCGACGGTCCATAGATGTAGTAATCCAGGGACTGCTCTGAAACAGAGGCAGCTGGCGTGCGTTCCGTCATGACCTCCTCCGTGAACCTCGATGTTCGTCGCGAGCTAAGTCGCGGCCTTCCGGTTGGTGTTGAGGGGGACGGGGTGTAGGCGGAAGAAGGCGTCGGCGGGAGGATCGGGCCTGGCCCGGCGGCCTTGCGGGGTGGCTCGGCCATGGTGGTTGACGTGCAATGATGGTAGGTTTAGGTGAACGAAAGGAAGTTGTTGGAGAATGGCCCTTCGGAATTTGGCAAACGAATGCAAGCTGAAGAACGGGCCGCGCCGATAGGCACTATGACGCAGAGCGCATCTTAGGCTAACGCAAGGGCTCGTCCGACCGCGTCCGATGACGAAATGACTGAGTTGAGTAGAGGTCAAGGCGCAGGCTTTGATGCAGTTCCTCAAGAGACCAGCCCAACCGGATGGATGTCTGGCTTCCTCTCACCAACATCACAACCGGACACTGGCTCCCCTTTCCCTTGCTCAAGAGGCTACCATCTAAGCGAGGGCGTTGGTGTTGGGAGGCTCACTGCGCCGCAAACAAGTGGCACGGAATTCAACTGATTTCTTTCCTCAGATGCGGCGCTGCAGAACTTTGGACCAACAAACGAGCCTTGGGCTGAAGGGCAGCGACTGGGCCTCCGTTCAGGATTCGGCCGCCTATCGGCATCGGCTCTGGGGGGAGGAAGAAGAAGGGGGGCGGGCACAAATGAGGTCTCGAAGTCGAAGCCAATCAGGACAAACAACACTCTGCGAGGAAAATGTCGAATGGCACGAGGAGGAAAAATCGGTCACGAATAACATGACGATAAGGCTCAAGGGTTGCATCCGGACGCGGTCGACAACCGAGGCTTCAGGGGTAAAAATGCAAACTGGGGCGAGCGCCTCTCAAACAACGGCTGCAAGAGGCAGCTGGGAAGGGTGCATTCAGGAACGGACCCGCTGTGCTCGAAGAAACCCGGGGAAATTTCTGGGGAACCAGGGCAGACCCATGACAAGCATCCTCATCCATGAACTTAACCGGAATCTTTTGGCTTCCAGAACTGGCAACTTGCCGATCATAACCGGAGCGCGAGAGAAGACGGGAAAAACACACAATCATGTGGTTCTGCTCTCCTATGAAACGCATATATATACCGTACTGTCGAACTCGAGCACGTGAGTTGATCTGAGACAGGTGTTGACGGCACAGCTGATGAGTGGCGTGCTTGGACAGTCGATGAGGTATCTCAAGGCACTCACTGATAAATAAACGTTACCCACCTCGCGGCACCAACAGCCTAAAAAAGAGACACGCCGCGCCCGGTGGTACGGCGATCACTTATTCCCCTGAACCACCAACATCGAGACCTCGACACACCGGCTCAGATTTGCCTTTTAACTTCATGGTCAAATTGAACGATGAAGACCGCGGCTGGGCACAAGGGCTTCGGAAAGAAACCGCAATGCGAACCAACAGCCTGCATCTACCATCGCGACCGTGACTCAGAAGTATCTGTAATGTATCATCACCGCCGGGCGTCTGCAAGCCGTGACTTTATGAAATGACGGTGGTGCCCTTGACGCGGCCACTCTCCATCTTGGCCGTCCTCGAGCCAAATTGAATCTGCAGCTGCATTAGTCCACACAGCAGTACGAGACCTGCAAAACTTACAGCACGTTTCTTCTCCTTTGCCACGCCCTCCATACCCAGTGCCAGAGCCAGAAGTCGGAGTATCCTTTTACCGGGTTCGACAGCAGAGGTCTCCTCTCCGTTCTCGAAGTCGCACTTCTCCCATGCCGGCGTTGCTATCGCCCATCTCACGAGGCGCTCATCCAGAAACGGAAATCTCACTTCTTTACCCCAGTGCGCCATCACTCGATCGTCGCGACCCAGGTTCCGCTTGCCCAACCGGCCGACATCAAGCAGAAGCTCGTCGATGAGCCCGGCGTAGCCTCGTTGCTGGAACGCAGAGGGATGGCGGGAATATCCGCCAAAGAGCTCGTCAGCACCTAGGCCGGAGAGGAGAACCCTTGCGGGAGACGTGTAAAATATCGGCGGCGAGTCCGCATCGGGACTTTCAGTGCAAAATCCCTGGCCGCGGGCAGCAAAATACAGAGCATATGTAATAGAAAGGTCCATTTCAGTGTTGTGCGGGTGGATCAAGGAAATGACCTGCTGGCGATGTGCTTGTGTCTCTGTGTATGGGACGTTCACCTGGCAAGTCAGCATCATGAAGTGCAAGGGGCTGCGACAGGAAGCCTTACAGCCACGAACCGAAAGGCTCGCCCTGGACAGACCTTTCGCAACTCTGCAAAAGACCGTCGCCCTGTGATCCTGTCCGGGCAAGCCTCGTAAAAGTCGTGCAGAATGCCAGTCCCCTTCTGGAGCTGTGCAATCACCCGCGGGTTCTCGAAGGCGACATTCAGCAGGTCTATCCCCTGGTCCGCATCGAGTACTTCGTGGGCTAATCTGGCCAGCACGGTGCAGTCGAGTCCTCCTGAGAAGAGGATCGCGACTCGAGTCTTGCCATCGGCATCGGAGGCTGGCGGCAGCGGAACGTTCAGAATCCTCAACCTCAACGATTCCAGCAGTTGCTCCCTGAGCGCCCCAACCGAAGGTGAACCTGCGCTCAACGCACAGCTGCCACCCGGGAGCGCCCTGTTGAACCGGCCAATGCCGGAAACCTGGAAGAAGTAGAGTAAGTCTGACAGGACAGCCCACCACGACCAAACGCTGAACAAGAGCCCCACGAATGGCGGCCAAGTGCACTCACGAAATCAGCGGTGTCCTCCCCAACGACCCAATCATGCCGTTCCAGGCTCAGCCTACCCTCACCCAACCCGACGGCATAAATCCCATCAGCCTCGACCTCCCTCCACCCATCCCCAGCCTCGCCCGCCACACTGCACAGCTCTAGCGCCTCACCTCCGTCAACCCCGGGCCGCTCCATGAGCAAAAGCGACCTCCGCCCAAGCCTGTCCCTCCCAAAGAACACGCTCCCAGGGACCGCATCGTAATAAACAAATGCAAACGGCCCTTCAACCCCCCTCAACACATCCAGTGCACCCTCCACCGATCCCGAAGCCACTAGCCGAGCAAAGACGACACGCGCATCGTTCTCACCCGCCCCAACCCGCGCCCCACCGACCCTCCACGCCTCGCCGTTCCAGCACAGTACAGAGCCGGTGGCGTCGTCGACGAGGGGCTGGCGCGTCACACCGCTGTCGCCGTGGCCGCGCAGGGCGAGGACGGTGGACGTGAAGCGCAGCGACCAGCCGGCATCTGCGTTCTGGAGGCAGCGGTGCACCTGCACCTGGCCGAAGTGATCTGGTCCGCGGGCTTGAAGGCGGGATTTCAATGCTGGGGCCAGGTCGCCTTGCTGTGCAGTGGACGGGGACAGGGTGAAGTGGATACCGCACATTGTCAGGTACAATGGCCTTCCGGGGTACGCGTGGATAGATTGTGCGGATTGATGAGACGTGGAAGTGTTGAAAGGGTGAAGCTGAAATTATGTTGACAAATGAGGGTGGTTTTGATGAGTCAGCGGGCCATTTTTCAGTTCCCAAACAGGATACCAGCACCAGGATGATGGAGAGAATCGCCGTGCGACGCATCCAGCACCAGAAAAAATTGCCCAAAAAAAAGAAAAAAACGAAGAGATTAGCTGCGACTCGTTTCGATCGAGTGACCTCCGGGTTATGAGCCCGGCGCGCTTCTGTTAAAAAGATGACTCCCGGTTTATGACTGATATAGTGGGCATGTTAGCCCTCGCCCTGGCTCACTGTGACCTCAGCTTGACCTTAGTTTGCTCTTCTCGTGATAGGTATGTTGTTGGAGTGAGAGCACGGACTTCACAATGGCGGCAACACGAGAACTGCGCTGGGTAGTCTTGAGGTGTCGGATCTGCTCTCTTCTCCGCCGCACGGGCAGGTTGAGGCGGTGGCTGTGTGGATAGCCCATCAGCTATTGCAAAGGCGTATCGGACTATCGGCTTTCCTTGCTACGAGACAACATCACCATGGTTGAGGCAGC
This sequence comes from Achaetomium macrosporum, assembly GCA_033296875.1. Taxonomy (NCBI): domain Eukaryota; kingdom Fungi; phylum Ascomycota; class Sordariomycetes; order Sordariales; family Chaetomiaceae; genus Achaetomium; species Achaetomium macrosporum. The sequence continues at coordinate 62,015 of MU860138.1, forward strand.
TGATGTATGTCATGTTGAGACCTAATCCTCCCCTGCCAGCAGTGACAGTGCGCCGGCATGTATCAATTTCTTACCCAGGAATGGACAACCTCAGTTCCGTTCCACCTGGCGAAGCTATGCAGATACACCAAGAAAGATGCGAAAATATATAGACCGCCATTCCCACCCAATGCTTGCTGAGGAAAGAAGGGAACAACGAATCAAAAGCAAATTCACTCGCCCGGTCCTCCTGTATTAATATCGCTGCAATGGTGATCTTCCCTCAGATTCGAATCCAGAATGCTTGCCTTCACGCAGACAGCGCAAGGCAGGCATCAACAGCCTGTCCAACCCTGTGATACCAGTCAGTCAGCACTAGTAGCTTGAGGGTATCCAGCAGACAGCGGGCGGCTTTCTTACCTCCCCTCCTTCTGGTACACAACGTCACTGATAACCTCCCGATCCAGATCCGGGAACATGCCCGCCAACGTCTCCACGATGTTCGCATGCTCTGCGCGATGCAGTCGTTGCGCCTCGGCAGCCTCGGCGCTCGCCTGCCTTGCCGCCGCCTCCTCGGCCGACAATCGCTGCTGCATACGCAAGTCTCCATCGCTCCGCTCCGGCTGCGGCGTGCGCACCGGGCTGGCAACGCTCGCGCTAGCCGCTGCCGCCGATGACGACGATGACGGTTCGTCTGAGAAGATCCTGCCGATGGTGCTCAGCGGCTTCTGGATGGACCGTAGCAAGCCGGTGATGGCAGCCTTCTCGTCGCTACCGCTGTACTCGCCGCTCTCGCGGTCCTCGTTTGACGAGGTAGAGTGGCGCGGGGTTGTTGGGCGATCGGCATCGAGGGAGGGCCGGGCCGATGAAGGCTTCGATCCTCCCACGCCCGGTGGCTTTAGGGAGGCTGACTTCTCTGAATGTGGGGGGGGTGGTAGGGGTTCTTCAGTCCGGTGTTTCTCTGCAATGGCCGAGACGGCAGCCTCGACGTTGTGCTCAAACTCTTCGTCTGTGATGGTTAATGTTGTGCGGTCCATGTTTTCGATGAACTGAATAGCGCCCATCTGCGTAGCTGTTAGTGAGCGTAGGTGGCAGGCTATGGAGTATGGTTAACATACAAGTGAAGAGAGATAATAGCCGGCTTCTCCGCCCAGTTTCTCCTGGTTCCGGAACCTTAGGATGTACTGGACGTTCGAGACCAGATGCTCTGGGTTCGCTTGGAGAACAACGTAAATAAGCATCGGCATGAACGAGTCGGCAGACGAGTCCGATTTGGTGTGCTTGAGAAGACCTGGGGGCCGTTAGTGACAACAGGACACCCACGCAGAAGAGGGCCACTCACCAAAGATGACTTTGCAGCAATTCAAGACGCAGATGATCTTATCTCGCGGAGCGCGGTAGGACTTGATCTTAAGCAGTTCTAAACCGTGTCAGCCGTGTCGACCTGCCAAGGAATCGAGCCTACCCACCCTGCTGCGCAAGCTTTAGGAATCGCTTCCCACTCTCGCTCACTGGAGGGATGTCTAGATGCTCCTCTCTCACCCAGCCGTAGATGCTAATCTTCTGGGCAAGGACCTCGTCCCGCTCGACATCCTCCTGATGCTGACCCCGTCTTCCCGGACCCATCGGACGCTCGCCGTTCTTTTTCGGCTTTGCCCCTGGTATTGGCTGCGGCGGTGGTATCGCGGGAGAGAATGTCTGAGTGTAGAGGCGATTCATGACAAGCTTCTCCATACCCTCCCGGGCATTGTCAAACTCTGCATCGGACACATCCCTCCATACCTCGCACTGGGCCATCTTGTTCGCGATGAAAGCAAGAAAGTCACTGATAATTTTGACTTGCTCGTGCACCATCCACTGCCGCTTCCCGAACTCTGAGAGAAACGATTTGAGGTACCTTGCCACCGGATCGGCCTTCTTGTTGCGCAGCTGCTCCAGGAACCTGTGGAAGTCGAACGGCAACGCCGGTTCGGGTTCGGGCTCTGGCGGAGGCGGGCGGTGTAGCGAGGAAATAGGTGTCATGGGTGAATCAACAGACCCATGTAAGTCCTCCCGTGAACGGCCAGGGGCACATAGGGAGTCATCCTTCGGTGGGACTGGCGGACCCTGGTCGTCGTTCTCCTTCCTCGATCTCATACTTGCTGGCGACGAAGTCGACAGGCGAAGGCCCTGTACCTCATGGAGTTGCTGAGCGATATTGGGAGCGAGGGGCTCCAGGCTTGATTTCCGAGGAGGATGCTGGATGGGGCCGCCTAACAAGGGTGACGCCATCTCCAGCCTCGGACTCATCACCTCGTCGGCACCGGGCCCGCCTCCTTCCTCGCTGAACTGCTCCATGATACTCTGAATTTCTGACCTGGACCCGCCTTCCTGTTCATCCTCACTCGTGTACCTCTTCTCGTCATAGGCGGCATCAGACCGTGTTGGGGACGGATCTGAGGAGCCAGGCCTCGACCGATGAGCTGAAGAGGGGGCCCGTGAAGGAGGCCGAGAGGCGGTCGGAGTGGGCGGGGTGGGGTCGACATAGGTTCTCGATTCAACCGTCAGGTGCTGAGTGGCGGTTGTGGTCGTCGGGAGGGTTGTTGGTCGCAGAGTCGCAACCGAGGAGGACATTGGGTCGCTAATATCCTCCGGTTTCCCTTCTCGTCTCGCAGTCTCGCCAGGATCGCGACGAGGTGCTAAATCATCCTCAGCTCGGTCGGTATGTTTCCCATCGCGAACGCTCTGCGAGCCGTCCTCTTCTTCTCTTCGTTGCGGCATGGTAGGAACTCGATCGGGAGGGTGTCCAGTGAGCACCCTTTCCGGGGAAGGGGCTAACTCGCCATCGTTTGATGGTATCACCTCGTTATGGATGCCTGGCTGGCCCGGAGAAATGGCTTCCTGGCCGTGGTGAGACATGCAAGGGACTCGGCTAAGCACTGGTCGATGATAACTCGGGCTGTGAGCGAAGCAAGGACTGAGATTGCGGCTCTGTCGGAAGCCAAGGCAGTTTCTGGGCGTTGAATCGCAATCGGGGTGAGCGAAGAAACCAGATCGTCTTAGGTTCAAACCGGCGGGAGTAACACGCCGCTTCGGATCTGGCTTCGATGACTCGGCTCCGTCCCAGGCGTCCAAGCCTGTTGTGAACTTGCCAAGAGGTCGGTGGGGAGGTGATGCGGCAACCCGCAAGTTGTTGGGATGGTTACGGAACCCGAAATCGAAGTTTGGAAACTAACCACAAAAGTGGCCTGTGTACAGATCCGTACTAATGCGTGCATACCTTCTGTAGCCGAATTGAATGCTGGGTAGTTGAGATCCATTATAGGCTAGCCATAATAGGCTTAGTGCTATAGCTTATATATCTTTACTACTTATATATCTTCTATATTATTATAGTATAATAGTAGCTATATTATGAGGAATATAGCACTATATATCTTCTTTGTAGTTATTAGGGTGTGAGGAAAGGTACGTAGAGTTAGGATTCAACCTGACCTACCGTATTGAGACTGATATGGCAAGGACGCTTATTGGGTTGGTCAGCCCGGGGGTGGCCCGTGCACCCACTCGTCTTTCTTGCGGCATGGGCGTGCACCTTATATCTTCTCCTTCCTTTCCTCAGCTTTTAATTAGTAGAATTGAGTAGTATTTACAGCGCCTCTGAGCCTCGCCTATGTACTGCTCGCCTCTCACATAGGGTATAGGTTTAATACTCTATTTATCTCTAATAGTTAACTCCTTATTATGAGAGCTCTTCTAGCTTCTCTTTCTTTTCTCCCCATCTTATAATTTTAGAGAATAGAGTAGTATCAGTAGTACCTTTATATCTTATAATATATTACTCATCTCTCATATAAGTTTAATATTTTTAATAATAGAATTAGTCTTTTAGAGTTCTAAACTTAGTCTTAATAACTTATCTTATTGAACTAAGTATTACGAGATTCTCTGCTCCTAGTTATGTATTCGGCTCTGGTATTTGAAGTCTAGTCCTGCCCTCATATCTGTCATCTAGGTCTTGCTCTCTTTGTCATAATATTAATCTTATATATATGAGCTGACCTGACTAGTGCCCATTATAGTATATTATGACTCTCTTCTATAAGAAAGGTCTTATCTTATTCCTACTTCTATTTTACTTCTGACCTCTCTTATATTCAGACTTTTATTCTATAACGTGGTCCACCACCAAGCGGCGCACACCACCAAGCGGCGCACTTTCCCATG